>PNEQ01092302.1:0-17334 GCA_003012365.1 Medauroidea extradentata
TAGAACACACATTAAACCAACGACAATGACACAGGGTTCTCTAAGCTACCAATTATGAAAGACAGATCTAGGCAAAACAATTTATATAACGGAAGTCATCATACAAAGCTTAACAGTTCCACACGTATTCTCCACTGAGAAATTGATACAGAATTACAATAAAAGATTAGGAGAGAAATACTAAGCTGCTGTGGCCGACTTTCGCACGCCACTTTATTCCATTAAAAAATTTGGACAAATCCCTAGTCGTACAGGGCTCGCGGGCGCGACAGCACACCCTCGACGTGTCATCTTTTTTCAGTTAGGTTTGGTTAATTGTTTGTTTGCGTTGACGCAAACAAACAATTAACCAAACCTAACTGAAAAACACGAAAAAACAAGAACACTAAACTCAAACAAAAGGAACTTACCGATGACACGGCTCGGGTGTGGCACCGCGGTCGCAAGCTAAACACAACCGCCTACGCTCGGGCCCGGGAGAAGACTGATTGTCATGCAGACGGGAGCATCTGAGCTGGGCACGGGAGGGAGAAGTGGAGGAAGGAGGGGAGAGTGAACACGAGCACATCCGACGGCGGCCGAGCACGGCCGAAGTCCGAGCGGGAAGTTCAAACCATTAAGTGCACAGGGCACAAGCACCAAGTTCCTCCAAAGCAACCTCACTGCCAGTCCAGAATATGTAAATTTAACAAATCTTCAAGTGTGGTGAACCGGAGTCGCCGACTCCCGGTACAGTGCAATAACAATATACTGTAAACTGCACTGTCCTGATTGTATGCGAAGCACAAGGCAACAGGCTACAGTACAGTTAATGTGCACATCAAAACAAAATATGATTTTGTCACCACTCACTAGGTATCAATTATATGTATATGCAAAATATTTTTATATTATACCAATCTTAAATTCTTCTTGATGGAGCAATACTGTGAAGAAAGTAACCCTTACTAATGTTCTGACACAAATAAACACTAAACTTGTGGCCTAGCAATGGAAAACTTAGCCAGATTCAAATGACAATACAGAACATTAATTAACAGTTACAAATTTATGTAACAAAAAACACTTGACTCCTGTCCTAAAGGCGAGTTTCAAATCAAAATGCAGTGGGGAAAAAAACAGTAATGTATGTACATATGTAACAAAAATTCTTATCCTAAGCACTGGTCCTAACTTGGCTTGGTCATATTCAAATGACAATACAGCAAACTAATTACCAGTGAAAAATGTTTGTACATCAAAACACTAAACTCTTGTCCTAGCAGTGGTAATAAATTATTCTCAATACAGTGAAGCAATTACCAGTGACAAATGTATGTACATCAAAACACTAAACTCTTGTCCTAACAGTGGTAATAAATTATTCTCAATACAGTGAAGCAATTACCAGTGACAAATGTATGTACATCAAAACACTAAACTCTTGTCCTAGCAGTGGTAATAAATTATTCTCAATACAGTGAAGCAATTACCAGTGACAAATGTATGTACATCAAAACACTAAACTCTTGTCCTAGCAGTGGTAATAAATTATTCTCAAAACAGTGTAGCAATTACCAGTGACAAATGTATGTACATCAAAACACTAAACTCTTGTCCTAGCAGTGGTAATAAATTATTCTCAATACAGTGTAGCAATTACCAGTGACAAATGACTGTACATCAAAACACTAAACTCTTGTCCTAGCAGTGGTAATAAATTATTCTCGATACAGTGTAGCAATTACCAGTGAAAAATGTCTGTACATCAAAAAACTAAACTCTTGTCCTAGCAGTGGTAATAAATTATTCTCAATACAGTGTAGCAATTACCAGTGACAAATGTACGTAAATCAAAACACTATACTCTTGTCCTAGCAGTGGTAATAACATATTCTCAAACAATTCAATGTAGCAATTACCAGTGACAAATGTATGTCAAGGTGGCTAGCAAAACCTGTAAAAAAATTTCCCTGAGTTTTCCAAGTCAGCTGCTCTTATTTCCCTGACCAACAAAATATCAAAAAAAATAACCAGGTTGTATAATCGCGACAATTTTTTAAAGGTAAATATTAAGAATCGCTACTCATTGTGTACCAGCTAAACTATTGATTTTAGACATATACCTAGTTTATTTATGAAAAATGTTTTTAGGGACGTTATAAGCAGTGCTTCGTAAACAAACTTTTTTGTTAGGTTAGGTAACAATTTTTTTATGTAGGACTACTTATAATGTATCTAAAAGCCTTACGTAAAACTTTTTGTTAGGTTGCCTAGTTTAGGTTAGGGAACCTAACCTGACCTAATTTAACGTTTGTAACCTAATTTAACTTAAACTAACATAACCTAACCCAATTTAACCTAACAAAAAATTTCGTAGGATTACTTACGTTTGTAGAAACATTTAATTACGTTGTGGAAATAACACTCATTGAACATTCATTTCCAGATATTTGTAATGCACTTAACCATTTTCATCAAAACACACGAAATCACGCTATGCTGTAACTTTTTAATTTTAACACACATTTCGCACGAGCCATAGAAAAAAATATTCGCACCACGCCAAGTAAACAATAATATTCTGCCCCCTTTCCTGTCAAACTACATTTATAACATGGCCGCCAACACAGCTTCTATCGGAATCAAATATGGCATCCTATCAGCAGTCTATGTATTTCTAGGTCGTTGAGTGTACCACTTCGTTCAATGTGAAATCAACATCGTCCACAGGAGCACTGGAACATGAGCATTTTGGACCCAGGTACATACAACAGGTTAATCCTGTACAAACTCAACTTACGTTTAATACTTTGTAGCCTCTTGGATGGTATGTGGCAGATTTCTTTTTTCATTAGAGAGATTAACGGCTGGTGATCTGTTTGAATGGTTACACATGACCATAAACGTACTGGTGAAAGTGTCTACATGTAAAAAGGACTGCTAAAAACTCTTTGTCAATTTGGCCGTAGTTAATTTCTGTCTGGGAGAGCGTCTTCGATGCATAGCAAAGAGGCTTGTTGTCCTGCAACAAGACACATCCAATACCATCCTTGCTACTATCGTTTGGATAACAATAGGTTTACTCTCATCAAAAGTTTACAAGACAAGTTCAGAGGCAAGAACTGTTTTTAGGATTTCAACACTTTTACCATGAACACTTGGGACCCACATAAACTCAGTATCTTTCTTAAGGAGACTCCACGACTGGGCAGTAATTTCTGTTATGTTAGGAAAGAAATCTCTAAGGTAATTGACTAAACCCAAGAAGCGTTGGAGAGCTTGCCTGTTTTTAGGGCATCATAATTTGAGATTGCTGCAACTTTATCAGGACTGACACTGCCACCTTTGAATGTATAACCAACATACTTGACAACCTGTACCTTATACTGAAATTTTTGTATATTAAATTTGACATTTGCTCTTCTTGCCCTGTCCAACACTTGTGTTAGAATCTTGGCGTGTGCTTGTTCGTCTGGTGCATAGATAAGCAGGTCATCTACATATATTATGACACCGTCAATGTCACCAAAAGTGGCAGTGTTGTATTTTTGGAATACTTCTGCAGAAATGTTTAAACAAATGGCAGTCGTTTGAAATAATAGCAGCCAAAAGGGGTGCTAAATGTACACATTGATGAACTTAGCTCATCCAACTTTATATGCCAAAAGGAATCTTTTATGTCCAGAACACTAAATTACCGTGCATCTTTCAGCTTTGCAGTCACGTCTCTAAAAGTGGGTATTTCAAAGTATTCTTTTACCAGAGACTCATTTAAATCCTGTGGGTCAAGACACAGTCTAATGGAGCCATTTGGCTTTTCAACAATCACAAGTCTGCTGACCCATTCTGTAGGTGTGGTACATTTTGCTCTAATATCTAATTTACACAGTCTATCTAGTTCCAACCTAAGCCTATCTTTTATTACCAACGGTACTCTGGTAGGTGGGTGGGATGTGGGAACACTGTTGTCTTTTAGCTTGAGTGAATAGTGATTTTCAAACTCAATAATGCTCGTGAAGACCTCTGCATACTGGGAGACGACAATGTTTTTTGAATGTCCGTCCACTTCACTGATCACATTTCGATGTAGCAGCCCCATTGTCTGGCATGTCTGAAGACCTAATATGGGAACAGATTCTTCATCGACGACGACAAAAGTTTCAAGCGACCGAACCCCATTTACAGTCAAGTGTACATCAACACTTCCCACTACCTCGATTTTAGAGTTGTTACATGCAGCTAAGGACATAGTTTCTTTCTTCAGCAACGCTGTTCTGGGGGCATGTTGTTGCAACAGGAAAAATGTATTCAATGGTAGTATGTTTACACACGCACCAGTGTCTAATTTGAAGGTTACATCAACTGAATTTTCTAACCTCAATGTTTCCGTCCAGCACACTGTCGCGATCACTTTGTTTTCTGTATCTGTGGTATACACTGTGCTACAATAATAATCTTCCATTTGTCGATCTGCACTTTTGTTAGTATACTTATCCCCATCTTTCACCTCACTTAGTTGGAAATTTTGAGGTTTCCCTTTTGTGCGAGACCTGCATACTTTTCCAAAATGGTTCTTATGCCCACATACTGAACATTCTTTTCCTCTTGCAGGACATTTCATAGGATCCTTAATGTGATGATACCCACACCAATTACACTGACCATCAACACGCGAAATTTGAGCAGTTGGCTGTTTGGTGAAATGTGGGGAGACTGTTTTTTGAAACTTGGTTTCATCGACGTTCGTGTAGCTCAATTTCCGTGTTGGTTGCATCACTTCCTTGGCCTGGCTCGAGGTAATTTCTGCAGTTCGAAACAGTTGAATCGTATCTTCTAACTCTATGTTTCCTGTTTTGATTATTTTTTCCTGTGTAACCTTGTCATTTGTTCCAAACACAATTCGGTCCCTTAATAATTCGTCTGTGTGTTTGAATTCGCAGTCCCGTGCCAGCATTTTCAGGTCTGTTAGAAAATTATCAAATCTTTCCCCTTCCTTTTGTGTGCGTGAATAAAACATAAAACGACTGTGGAGTATGTTATTCTTCGGATTGCAATATGTTTGGAATTTCGTCAGCACGATTTCCAATGTTTTGTTTTTTTCTTCATCTTCTGTGAAAATTAATGTATTGTACACATCAAGGCCATAATCTCCAACTATGTTTAAGAAAATAGCGATCTTTCGTTGTTCACTTTTGGCTTTCAAATCTGAAGCTTCTAAATATATTTCAAAGGCTTGTCGAAACTTTTTCCAATTTTCACTGATGTTCCCATCTAAATTCAATTTTGCCGGTATGTTGAAAGCACTCACCATCTTGTTTCACTTTGAACACGCTGAGCCGCGATTGTTATTCACACACATCCTACCGACTGTGCCATGTATTGTTTTGTTATATTTCCAGCTATCACAACTAATCCACTGTTCACAACATCACTCTGTTGCTCGTGTCCATCACCAAGATCACTTGCTCCCGTCTTCCATGTCCCGAGCCATCACTCGTCTTACCCACACGGACTCGCACACGTTTTTTCCCGCTCCGCTCGTCTCTGCCTCTTGCTGCCAACCTTTGCTATCTACACTACACTTTCATATCTAGGTAGTAGTTGTTAAATTAGTGTTTAATAATTGATTCTGAAAGTTTATTACCTTAAAAGTGTAGCATACATTATTTTTTAAATAATTTACTTCACTTAACACTATGAAATCTCGATGAAATAGAAGTCTTCATATTGACAAGTTTGACATGCATGCATGTTAGTGCAATACCTTGATGTTTTAATGCACTAATTGAAAGAGGCATATTTTAGTAGCAGTATAATTTAGTCAGACATTTTATTTTATGTCAGTACTTTAAAATGCTTGTTACTTGTTAATACAGAGAAAAATAGAGTTGTTATAAATGATACTTAATATTACACTTGTGCAGAGCATTTGTTGTTAACTTTAAAATTGTATCTGGAGTGTAAAATACTATATAATAACCCCTGAAAATGCTTCTTAATAAATAGTGACTTAAGAACCCTATAAAATGCTTATCAATAAATTATGTGCACCATAAAATTTAAATAACTTTAGTGACAAATTTCTTTGTTAGTACCTAATACAAGAATTCTGGATCAACAATTGAGAGTTGTTTAATTGTTGGAGTCGCAAGCTTGTTTAATGATTCTTTAATAAAACTCTACAATGTTCTCCAATAAATTTTCATAACAAAAATTTTAAAAATTTTACTAACAGATTGTCTTTGCAATTGATTCTCGAGATTGAAATTCGGGATCCAAAATTAAGAGGTGTCAGAATTGGTGCAGTGTCATATGTTGTGTCAATATAATTTAAAAAATATTTAAATTAAAATTTACTTCAGGAAATTCAAATCATTTTCGTGTCCGATTTCTGTGTTATTGGTGTCGAGATAAAATTTTGGGTTCCAAAATTAAAATAATTTTATTGTTGTGGTGTACCAATCTAAGTGTTTTGCATGATTTCAAAACATTTTGGCTAGTATTTTCCAGTAAATAAATTACCTTTTTTGACTAACTTTGGCTGTACAAGTCGAAAAGATTGAATACAATTTATAAAATGTAAGATGTACAGATCTGAGAAATATTCATGTTTCACAAACATTTTCCAGTCTCTTATTTTTTTCAAGTATTTTAATGTTTTTCTCAAAATTAACACAACAGAAATATTAATATATCTCCAGAATATATAAAAAATTATTTTTATTCTGTTCATTACATAGCAATGTGAAACTATGTAAAAAAAATACTCACCTAGAAGTTTAAATGCAAAGTTACATATAACGAGCTTTCTCCCCCCCCCCCCAAACCCTTCACCAACATTCTGTTTATGAAATACCAACATTCTGTTAATGTTCTCCCGATTATATGTCTGTAATGTCACACTGATGTCATAACAGATACATTTATGACATTGCGAAAAATTGACATTGGGACGTCTGTGCTACATTGCACTGACTTCACATGTGCAATATCTTAAAATAGGCTCTTCTCAATGTAATGAATTATAAGTTATAACAAGGTCATAAAGTACACATCACCCTGACATCGTAAATTAGGACATTTAATGAGGGTACATCTGGATGTCGGTATGTCATACTGTCATAGTAATTTGTTTGTCGTTATCACAATGTTGAGTGACATTGTCACATCAATGTGACACTGTTGCAACCGTATTCTGACATTATGGAATTTCCTCTAAACATGCCCTCACCTGATTTTTTCACAGTTTATTTTTAGACAGCTACCACACTTTCAGTTACATTATCACACATGGCTGAAAAGCAGCTAGCCAATACTGTAGTACGTACTTGAAATTTGCAGATGGAAAATGAGAGTGAATGCATGCTTTAGTAAGAGATTTATGTGCAGAGACCAGTAAGCAAAATTTTTTCTACGCAATATTTCCAGGTACATAACACAACTTCATACGACTTACTACATATGTCTCAACTATTGTAACTGACATCTAAATGTGTTACAGTATCAAAAAGAAATATATAACACAATGTTATTCTTTCAAGTGTCAGACAGGGAGAGTACAAATATAATATTGGGGACAAAACATAGTGTTGCATAAAGTTCCAGGGTTCGAACATAATGGGATCTGCATGTCCTTCACTTATGGATGTTTACAATAACAGCCAGGATATTAGTAACATTCTAGAAGACCCGTTGTTGCCATGACTCACCATTAGAAGAAAAGGCTCAAATTGAAATAAGTTTTTTTGAGAAGTTGTAACAGTAAAAAAAAGCCTACAGTTAATTCTAAGCTATGAATCTGAACAACTTGTGTCGAAGAGGTTTTTGCAGTCCTTGAAATCTGACATTTTGAGAGGTGATGGGGGTTAAACTTGGAATAGTGTCAGGAACACAAGGTAGGGATAAACTGGAGGTACCAAATAGATAAACAGCCAACGTGCAACATTATCCTAGTACAAATTACACAAGTGAAACTCCAAGGAAGACATGGATTGCATTGGTGAAAGGTGAAATGCAGAGAGCTCTAGTTGTTCGTCCACTACAGCTCAAACGAAATAGTTGTGACAACATTTCATTAAGAAGGCCATGAAAATATAAATGCCATGCATAAATGTAGTTAAATAATAAATAGTAGGAATGCTTAATTTACTGAATAAATTCAGCACCTCTATTTTTGGAAGGCAGATGAGGACAACTACGTTTATTTAATATATTTACAAATCAAAATAACTAGTCATCAATAATTTTCAAGTTTTTGTGTTGGGTAATGTATATATTGTAAACTTTAGAGCTGCACATACATCAAACATTAGTCTATTATTCGTCCACAGTATACAATTAAAATAACTGTATTTTCGGAATAATCTGTTGTGTTCTCTTTCTCTAATTGCACGTATGAATAGATATTGCACAGTTAAAATTACTGAAAGTGAACTTGCACAAAATATTTCGTTTTTTTAAACACTTTATTTATGAAAGAGGGGAGTATGACTTTCAGATCTATATACAATTAAAATACAGAAAATATTACTATTGTATATATATATATATATATATATATATATATATATATATATATATATATATATATATATATATAATACAATACACAAAAATCACATTGCGTATGCATTACATACACTTTTGAAATACACAATGATATACTTATATATATATATATATATATAAACACACAGAAACAATGTACATGTAATACAAATCTTAAAATGTACATTTACCAATTTTCCAACTTACTGATTTGTACAGAAAATAATTTACATCTAAAGATGCACTATCAAAAGTGTTCGTTCAACATGCAATTTTATTGGTACATCCTGGACCATCCTACGATGTTATAACTCCAAATGGTGAGAGCAATATATAGGGGCTATTTTCAGAACAATGAGCATTAATGGTTCCAAAAATTCCAACACAGTACACTTAAGAAGTCATTAACAAAAAATATGACAATGAGACCTATTTAAGGGCTTGGGCCCGATCTTCTCGACTTTTAAGATAATTATTTTTTTAAAATCTATACGAGTGTCGACATCGTAAAATTGCTTCGTAACTTTGTTGCAAATTGGTTTTACTATGCAATGTAATTTTTCGAGACAAACTGTATGATAAGTGTTGATAATTTATCAATTAAAAGGACATTTTATTAATTAATTAGCTATTATTTTGCAGTCTCCTGACTCGACAAAATTAGAGTATGCAGTTTAAATAAGTCATAACAAAGTTACAAAGCGATTTTATGACATTGGCTCCTATTTATGAGTAGTATGATTATGCCGATTCCAGCACAGGATTCGGAGTGTGGCATCCGCCCGAGTGTGGCACCACCCGCCATGTTGAGATGTCACGGCCCCGGCCGCCATGTTGTATGACCTTGACCTTTAACATTGACCTTGACATTGATCTTGAGTGTCAAATTACCAAAATTTTCCAAAATTTCGAAAATTTCAAAAAAATTTTAAAACATTAAAAAATTTCAAAATTTCAAAAAATTCCGAAAAAAATATTACCTCCATTTTGTTTCCGAATGCCATCTTGTTTCCGGCCGCCATCTTGGTGTTTCTTCCAAAAATTTTTCGATTTTGCATTTTATTATAACCCTGCATGCATTTAATAAATAAAATTTTTAATAAAAATATTTTTAATAAAAAACTTTTTAATAAAAAACTATTTTATAAAAAACTAGGTAAAAAAACTTTTTACATAAAAATTATTCAATTAAACCAACTGCCGGCACATCTTACCCGGACGATCTCCATCGACACACTGACTCCCCCCACCACTTTTTACATGTATATATTAACTTATCCATTCCCCTCCCCCCCTATCCCGTCCATTAATTTAATTGGCTGTTAGTCACGTGATGAATTCCCCCCTACTTTCCCCTCACACTGACGTTCGTGTTATAACCCGCTCAAAGTACTACACCCCCCTCCACCCCACCCCACCCTTCCCTTCCCAAAAAAAATTATTTTTCCCCTTCTACTTTATGTACCATTTCCCCCCATCCCCATTTCCACTAGCTAATAGGAACATTTCCCCTCCCCCCTCCTTGGTTTAATAAAAAGCTATGTAATGCATGGGAGCACTCAGTATGTTTTTCTCCAGTATCAACTTATCTCTTCAGACGAAATGTATGCTTCCTGTTCAGCCAGACAAAAAATATTATCTGCTATAGTGGCATACGGAAGGTATAAATCTTTAACATTGCTAGACAGAGAGAACGAGCTACCGTACTTGCCCAAAGAATTTCTTCTCGTCTACGCTCCGGACGAGGTAGCATCAGTGTACAAGTTCCTGCCAGATCATCTAAAAGAAGACGAAGACATTCTCGACTGTTTTCCATGCAAGGAGTGTTTCCGGGGCCATACTTCGCTTCCGGACACACCACATAGCAGGAGTTGGTGCAAGGCGCTACGACGCACGTCAACGACCAGCACTTCATCCACTACTGTACGCAACACGACTAGTGACAGCAGTACTCCAAAGACGCCTACCTGCGAAACTGAGTAGTGACGTTTTTCCCAAGTAAATTGCACGCAGTAACATGTACTGTAACATCCAAGGCTTTCGTTCGCAAGACACATTCACCATTAAGCAGGTGTCAATATCGGACAGCGACGATGACCTGACGACCAAAGTTTTCACCTTCAAACCACCATGCCCCTGGGATCATCTGAGCCGTACCACGCAACAATTGTACCGACTGCAAACGTACTAGAAACATGGACTCAAGTGGGATTCCGGCAACATTCCATACACCCAAATACCCAATGTCTTGGGTTACATCGTAAATGAAGATTGTCCAGTGTTTGTCATCGGAAACAGACAAAAGCTTGTGTTACGTAGTGTGTGCTCGAGCTGCATTAAAATTATCGATGCACATAAGACGTTTAAGTGCCCTACATTCCGGAAACTTGCTGAAATATATACTGATAAACTTCACAACTGCGAGAATAATAAATTTTGCGCACAGTGTAATTCGGAAGCCCTGAGACTTTGGTTTTATGATAACCCATGGTACATGTAATAATTCATGATGAACGAGAGAGAGACTTTGCAGTACAGAAGTTAATACTGAATGTAATATAAAAAGTGTCAATGTATTGTATTGTTAATATATAGTTAAAAAAATTATTTGTCTTTTCGTTTATGTAATAAAATACATTACCAGAATATCGAAATAATATGAGTGGTTTAAAAACTCACTCTAACTAATGTTTACCATGTATACCTAAGCTCTCAACAGAGGTGCATACCTAATAAATAGCCACTCACTACCAAATTAAAAAAAAAGGTGACAATTCAGTAAATATATATATTCATTCCCCTCCCAAAAAAAGCACTGTTCCATCACAGGATGGAGAAAAGAATATTGCATGGAGTGACTAAGCATCATATGTGAGTTAGTGTACAAGTAAAACATGTATAAAAATTACTTTCATAGTAGACTATGGACGAATTAGAATCATATACGTAGCTAGCTAGCCTCCGTGCGTCGTTGCGAGAGAGATGCGGTAGATGATATCAGTAACTCTACCTAGCAAGGAGTCTGGGAGGGGAGAGGGTGGAGTTGGCCAAAACGTGTGCACACTTGCAGCTTCTCTCTCGACATTTATTCAACATGGACAATGTGAAAATGTGTAACTGAACAAGTAGCATGTAATTTTTTTTCGATGTGTTCGCGGGGCTTATACTTATAAAGTCCTGGTGAAAAAATTCATGTTTAATGCAGTGTAAAAAAATTTAAATATACATTTATTTGCAAAAAATAATATGGTACATTCAAGTAAAACACTTATTTCAAAATATCTTTCTCATTGATACAACTATTTTCTCGATCACTATGTCCAACCCAATGTACGTACACTTGACCTTTACATCGTTTCAGTATCTTCTCGACCAAATACACATCAGGGAACTTCGTACGTTGTATCTCTTCTGTATAGAAACCTCCGATAATAGGATCGCCATGTAGATCTTCTAAATGATACATGCGCGGGTACGAATGTCGTATACGCACAACCCTGTATAGTTCAGCCGACCAGTTGTGATGGTAGGCCTTATGAAACACTCCACGTTGCTTCGAGATTCGCACCAAGTCTCCAATAGACGCTTTAGGCTTGCGAGGATCCTTCTTCTTCTCGTCGGAGTATACAGAACGAAGAAAGACATCGTCCTTAACATCTTTAGGCTTCATGTGCGTTGTGGAGTGAACCGTACTGTTATATTCACGAACAAGTTTCGGTAGTAACTCCACCCATTTGTAGTTTCCATTAGCCGTGAAATGCTTCCAAAGTTTAGTTTTTAGAGTTCTATGAAAGCGTTCAACGATGCTTGCTTTGAGTCCCGAGTATGTCGAATAGTGATTTGATTCATGTTATACTTTATCATCAATGTTAGGAAACTCGCGTTAAAATATTCCCATCCATCGTCTGTATGAATGTTAATCGGAATTCGCCCGAGGGCAAGAATACTCGCCATACCTTTTGATACTTCGCCTGCAGACTTGATTTTTAGTGGTATAGCCCAGGCATATTTTGAAAATGTGTCGATGACAGTTAAAATGTATCGATTACCTTTATTCTCACGAGAAAAATCTTGCATTTCTATTAGGTCTGACTGAAACGTATCGTCCAGTCCTTTCATTATGTATTTCCTTCTAGGATAGTTTTTTCTAGCTGATTAATGAAGTTCGCTGGAAACAGCATATTTGGTTATTTTACTATGTAGCCGGCCTCGCTCAATTCTTCAATTATGGAAATTATCTCATTAGTGTGTGATCGGTTGCCTGCTGCTTGCGAAGCCAGGAGAATTCTCAACCTATCAACCGACTCGTTTGGATCGTCCCAGAAGATGTAGTCGATTTTATTTTGTGATACAAGTTTCTGAGTTAAACCTGTACCACAGGGGCGTCATTTCAGGTTTTTCTGGGGGGGGGGGCAAGATTTTGTTTTCCGGCGACAGTGACCTTGTTGCATCTTTTTTATTAACTAAGCATGTATAAATTAGATACTTTAATAATAAAACTTCAGTTTTATGTACTTAAGTTAGCATTATTTAAATTAAAAAATACAAAAAATGTATTTATACACATAAAATTCTAAATCCAGGGGGGGGCATTTGCCCCCCCCCCTCTGTAGCCCCAAATGACGCCCCTGCTGTACCAGCAGACATGCTTAACTTAGGAAATAGTCCAGCTATAATGGAGAATTTTTCGTGCGATGTATCTTTAAATCTTCGTGTTGCAGGATTATCGTTGACATAATGTGCATGACTGTACCACAGAAACAGACGATACCTGCGCAGATCTGATTCGGTATAATTTCCTGGCCGTCTGCGAAACAAAAGTTCACACAGTCCCTGCGTAATTTTTTTAACTGTACGATTGCCGAGTTGTAGTATATCTCCAGCCAAAAAAACTTCCTTACGTCTTTATTTCCGAGAAACCATTTGCCATCATGGTTCTGCAGACCGCATACTGGGTCGCTGTTCCGGTCAGAAAACGAAGCGATGTAGTGGTTAAAAAGCGAGCTGGCTTCAGGCCCCTCTTCGCGCACTCGTTTTGGCACTCGCTTGTGCAACAGTTCAATCAAAGGGCTATCGTCTTCGTCCGAATAATCGTCTTGGTCTGGCGCAATTCTTTTACGTTTTCGATTCGGCTGTTGTTCTTCCTCTTTGATTTCCTGTTTGATTACTACTGTAGTTGAAGTATCTTTGTGAGGACGTGACGCGAGTTTGTCGAGACGACTGGTGATTGGTCGGAAGGCTTCTTCTCTTCTAACCTCGAGAGCTAATCTGTTATTTTTAGCTAGTAAATATTTTGTGCGTACTGCATCTATTGCTCGCTGGAGATCACTCATCAACGCAGTCCCGTCTTCCATTGTTAACTGAATAGAAAGTATGTTTATGTATTATATTTATACATTCGTTGATATTCGTGATTCTCCAAAATGACATTCTCAATTTTATCGATTCGCTCAGAACATATGTCCTGTATCTTTTTGCTGGGTCTCACAAGGTCTGTTTTCGTAGCCAGTTTCGAAATAAGCGTGTTTTGCAAGGACCTTAATTCATCTTGTCTTTGTGCATTAGAAACATTAATTAAATCTCGTAGTCTAGCTTCTATACCATCTACATGTTGGTCGATTGCAATCAGGTCGTCCAGCAGCTTATTCTTAATACTCTCAATCTTTTTTTCGATGAGCGACAAGTCTCTGCGAACACTAGTGATACATGCTTCAGTCAACACATTTCCAGAACCTTTATCACTTCCAAACTTGGAAAACACTACCGTTACTCATAGTCGGGCACATACGATAAACTGATTGAAACCTCTTCTATAACGCCCCTTATGTAGGTCGCAGTCTTTCACCAATACTAGAAAACCAAACTTATCTTTCCAGCTCAAAGAACACATGTCTTTGAATTCAGCAAATGTCATGTCTGTGTTAACATGATCGTCATACACATGACGCAAATTTAGCTCATCCATACGAAACAACACCAACAAATTCGCGTTATCGCGAATTAAATGTTTGGGTATGTGTGAATACGTCTGACACAAATAGAAGCAGTCAACACCCACATGACGTCCCATGTAAAAGTACTCTTGAATACAATTTTGTTTCTCGCAAGCAATGTCGTCAAATACAATCACAGAGTTCATCTTTGCTTTGCTCGGTGGTATATCTTGGTCATTGTCACTGCACGGAAAATAACCGATTTCTTCTATAGCCTGTAAAATTCGAGCCAGTCAGTAGTAGGGAAAAGGGGGTGCACTTTGGTGGCGCGTGGCGTCGGTGCTCGGTGCCTCGGCCGCCATCTTGGCCGCCATCTTGACCGCCATCTTGGCCGCCATCTTGGCCACCATCTTGTCCGCCATCTAGAATTGTCAGCCGTTTTGTCGTCTGTTTTGTCGGCCATCTTGTATTTCATTTTCTCCTGCTCTATCATTCTGTTAATTTTTCTCCTGCTCTATCATTCCATTAATTTGTGCTCTCTCATTCCTTCGAGAATAATCTAGGTTTTTCCTGCTCTGTCATTCTTTCGAGAATAGACTTGTATTTCATTTTCTCTTGCTCTATCATTCTGTTAATTTTTTTTCTCCTGCTCTATCATTCCATTACTTCGTGCTCTCTCATTCCTTCGAGAATAATCCTTTGGCATCCATGTTTTTTCCTGCTCTGTCATTCTTTCGAGAATAGTCTTGTATTAAGTTTTATCCTGCTCTGTCATTCATTTGATTTTTTTCTCCCATTGCTCTCTCATTCCTTCGAGAATGATCTAGGTAATGTTTTTTTGGCATCCATTTTTTTCCTGTTCTGTCATTCTTTCGAGAATAGTCTAGAGCATGGGTCTCAATGTCCTGCTCTATCATTCCATATTTTCCCGCTCTGTCATTCCTTCTAGCATGGCTCCGAAAGACGACGCCCTCTTTCCAAGTTATCAGTCTCTCTTTCTCTCTCCTCTCTCTCGGCACCGACAGACGACGCCCTCTTTACAAGTTATCAGTCTCTCTCTCTCCTATCTCTCTCTTTCTCTCTCTCTCGGCACCGACAGATGACGCCACCAATTCTCTCTTTTTCCAGCACTGACTGCTAGGCAGTGCTGCAGTCGGCAGCCATGTTTGTTCCAATGGTTACTTCGTTGTCTGCTAGAGTGTGCTAGTGTCTAAGAACAAAGTCATGTGTGAGTGAGAGCTCACAGTTATGATTTTTAGTGTGAACTAAAAATTCTTTCGGCAATAGCTAGGATCGAACTATGAATCCTTGAGTACCTGGTAAAGACACATGACCTTGTCCACTTGGCTAACAGTGTCCAACAGGCAATGTTCTTTCTCTCTCCGAGACATGTATATACTCTTTTCGTCATACTTCAGAATGTAGTTTCCACATACCTCTAATGAGCTGCAGTTTCCTCCACCTTGTCTATTACACACACTATAGTAGCCTTATAGTCCCTATGTAAATTTAAGTATGAAAATGGTGAGTTATTTCTTGTAGCAACATCTTCTAGGCAGTAGGTTTTTACATCCACTCCCAAGTCCCCTCCTGTAGGAACGCCTGCCCTGGCATGCAGTTAGCATCTGGCACTGCGGGAGACGGCAGCCTTGACGGCGAGGGGCGGTCACGGTCTTCGAAGACCCTACCACCCTGGAGTGGTGATGATGAATGATGAGTACTGCCGGCGCATCCTCCTCGATCGCAGCCACGTGTCGCCGTGAACGATCTGCCACCCCAGGGCGACGACGAGGTTCTTGATGATGAGGGAGGTGGGGACGTGGCAGCAGCCCCCCCTCAGGTGTAGACCCGATGGCTGTGGACTATCGCCAACGTTTAAGGCATCCTGTAGTCGTCGTACATCTTCTTCGCCTCGTCGAAGGGCATCGTAAACAAACTCTAAATATTCATCATCACTGTCCTTCCCCCACACAGGAGTCCCGGTGCTCTTGCATGACATGGTGAAGCTTACAACACGCTGGTTATCGAAGGAGTAGTCTCGCTTAGCCCCCATACAGGCTTTCAATATGACGGAAGTCAGGAGAGGGGAGTTGGCCCTTCCCCTTCATCTTAGTAGGGAGGGGTAGAAAGGGCAGGCGATAAAAGAAAGACAGCACAGATTGGAAGATAACGTAAAATAAAAACAATATTCAATTTATATATAAAAATTTATTTTTTCAAGTACATGATATTTCCATTCAGATACATACAAAACATCTTTAGCACATGCATTATTTGTCGATGATTGCAGACTCGTCTATCCAGCTATTTTTATCCTTGCTGAAACCGAGCCACTTAACAAATAATCTCCCATTTCTCCTCTTCAAGACTTTTTCCATGAGATAAGAGTTTGGATACTTTGTTTTTTTAATTTCTTCTGCGTAGAAGCCACCTCTTATGATCTGACCATTTTCATCCTCCAAGTAATACATCCTTGGATCATAAGGACGTATTCTAGCCACCTTGAAAATTTCATTGGACCAACTAGGCTTGTAACCTTTAGCAAATGTACCTTTTATTCTAGAAATGCGTACAAAATCGCCAACACGCGCCTTATGTTTGCGTGTACTTATTTTCTTCTCATTTTTATAAACAGTTTGCCGTAAGACGTTACTATTTTTCTTTGTAACGTCTACGGGGCGCATTCCAGTCGTACCATGTCGTGTGCGATTATATGTGGCTACTAGGTCGGGTAGAATTTTAGTCCACTTGTACGTCCCCTGAGCAGAGAATCGTTTAAACATCATTGATTTCAGAGTACGATTGTAGCGTTCGACAATAGATGCTTTAATGCCCGAATACGTTGAATAATGGTTAATCTTATGTTTCGTCA
>PNEQ01092303.1:0-17330 GCA_003012365.1 Medauroidea extradentata
AGGACAAATATAAAACGTATTTGTATTTCGTTCGTGTAGCGGACAGGACAAATATAAAACGTGTTTGTATTTCGTTCGTGTAGCGGACAGGACAAATATAAAACGTGTTTGTATTTCGTTCGTGTAGCGGACAGGACAAATATAAAACGTGTTTGTATTTCGTTCGTGTAGCGGACAGGACAAATATAAAACTTAATTGTATTTTGAGCTCGAATGTGGTAAAACGGGTGCGTTGGTAGTGAATTACGTTTACGTATTTTACAAGAGATGCTTGTTTATTATTATAAGCAAATCATAACTTTCTTAAGTAGGAGTGTAATTGTGACTGTTTCCACAACGGGGATGCCCGAAATATAACTTCCGCAACATAAATGCGTTAAATATTTTAATTGCGATCTTATAATTGATACATTAACACGTATTGCCGAAACTACACATGCCTGAACCTAGTGAACTGTCTACATATCCTTCCAAATCTTGAGAAGCACGCGAAGTGGTTTATCACGCTATAAAGGTATTTCACCACACATAGTTTACCCTATTAGAAATAAATGGAAAAATAACTAAATATTAAAAAGGACTGTCATACAAGAACTTAGTAAATGGGGACAGTCAATTTTATACGCAATATTTTTTTTTTTTCGTAATTGTCGCGCAGCAACCACACAAGTGTCCGAAATAACGAGAAATTTAGTTACGCATCGCACCTTTCGCGTCGCGTCCGTCGCACTATTGTGATTCCATCGTTACAAATCACGTCATAAGGCCACATAACGCTCGATGTCCAAGTATGCCCATTTGTTTATTAACAATTAACCAGTTACGATGTGGATTTCAATATCAAGAGGGAGATAATAATTTACAAATCTGTTTGAATTTGTAAAAGTCTTCCTCCACCTGCAGCCCCTTTTTGCCCTGAAACCTATTCCAAACCTGAGGAACCAAGCTTGAACAGACTTGCTCCGAGAGATGTCAGTAAGATCCAAGCTTGCAGCTACAGCTAAGTTGACAACATGACAGTTAGTACCAGAGTATATGGCGCACAGTACAATATATCACATGTAGTAGTGACATCCTGTGTCTGCTTTCCTTCAAGTGTTTGAACCAACTCCTACCTCAGCCGTACAGCAATAACAATTCTTTAGCAAGAGGCAAAAACTAAAACTCTAAATATACAACACACAGTTATACGAACGTTTGTTGGTCCGACATTGTGCGCAGTGATCTGGAGCACGAGGTAAGTTTCTGTGCGATGTAGTTTCTTCCACCGCGATTAAGAAGACTGCTGTGATATTTCTTGAAAATTATCAACTTAATAATTCAAAAACCCTGTAAAATAAAGAATACTTGCGAAAGAAATGCTAGGGATTGGCGAGTTCATTACTGTTGGGCAAGGTTGGCGTTAACTACTGTCACAACTTTCGTGGCAGTCTGACCCTTATCGCTCCCGTCTCCTGCCTCAAGCGAAGGAAATTGCTACTAACATATACAGGCCTCTTAAAAGTACGCTATGTTTTTAAATCGCCTACCACCACCTTCACTACGGCTAGAGTTCTGATCAGACTGCTAACCCTGAAATGTTCCAAGTAACACGATATGTTTATACAGGATTTATTTTCGATTGTCGTACGAGATTTCTTCGCAAGCAATGTATATTACACAATTTAACTACAACGGAATTGAAACTTTGAAGAAGATGGACGTTGTGTGGTCACGCCACCACGATTTTGTCGTGAAAAGAATTTTAAAAAATTTTGTTAGTGTGTCTCGCGCGCAACTCCGCAGCTGTGCTTCACGGTTATTAGCAGTCTTTGCTCAGACACGTCCCTCATTTGACTGCACCAATAACAATGAGACTAATGTGAAGCAATACGTCTGTGCTTTCTCAGCAGAACCTCCAGACAAGCGACCGTTAAACCGTACAATCACTGACCATGAAACAGAGTTGGGGATGTCAACATAAGGCATTGAAACTAAATGGTGCAGCAATATTTTCGCCATAAAACCGTGGCTCAACCAATAGCACACCCTGGAGCTTCTACAGTTCAAAATAGGAAATAAAACCTATCAACGTCCATAAGGGCGACAGTGACGTTCATAGCAGCTGTATTCCACGTCTAGCAGGACGTCAATTTCCGTAAGGAGAGAGGCCCCCAGAAATTTGATCCGAGTGGTCAGATCAAGGGCGTCATTTCAGGTTTTTCAAGGAGGGGGGGGGGCAAGATTTTGTTTTCCGGCGACAGTGACCTTGTTGCATCTTTTTTATTAATTAAGCATGTATAAATTATATACTTTAATAATAAAACTTCAGTTTTATGTGCTTAAATTAGCATTATTTAAAATTCAAAATAATATATTTATACACATAAAATTCTAAATCCAGGGGGCATTTGCCCCCCCCCCCTTGTGGTCCCAAATGACGCCCCTGGGTCAGATCACTCGCATCCTACCATGGCGATCCGGGTTCGATCCCATTCGGTCGAGGTGGTTTGGGGGGGGGGGGGGTGTGAGCCGTGCCGGCCGTTGCCGCTGGTCGGCGGGTTTTTTCGGGGATCTTCCGTTTACCCCGCCCCTCATTTCGGCTCTGCTCCATACATTATGTCACCTCTCACCAACGCTAAGACCTCTATGTTAAGCGCTGGTAAAAATCTCTTTGCTTCACGCACATTTGGGGGGGGGGGAAGTCTTTACTTTTTCACACATTATATTAAATTTAGTTTTGTTATTTTTCAAGGGCAGTCTTAGCGTGATTTATTAGCCGAAGCTAATAGAATAAAAGTTGAATCTTTGGAGAGTACTTACCATGTCATGAACAAAAAACTTGATATTTTTAGTTATACAATTTAACTACTCAAGAGGTTTATACTATTCAGCGACGATATTCTACACGAATGACGACGATCATCACAAAATATACTGCGGAACCCCAAGTCGTCTCGCTCGATCCAAGATGGCTGTTTCTCATTGGCTGTAGCGCCGACTACCATGCGCTTTAAATAATGTTGTAATGTACAGGGAAATTAGCTCATATATTAACATATTCCACATGCGCCCATTGTGCGAGTGGAAGAACAGGAAATACCGCGGAAAAGGCCAACATGTCGTTAAGACGCGATGCTCAATAAGTCCTCCAACATTGTTGACACCATAGTTCAAAACGGATTTGCTGAAGACTTTCTACCAAACATAAGTGTAGGATCACCGCTTAAGGGTGTTCAAGTGCGATATAATCATAATGTTATATTTTTATGAAATATTGTTAGTTTTGCTGACGATACTTGTGAGAACATTTTACTCTTACGAAACAATTTTAGCCTTCATAGTTTTCACATAACGGGGTAAACTCAAAATTTGCTCGTTACACTGCCATGCAAACAGTGAAAACCAACTGACCTATATAAAATAATTCACTGTGAATGTAAATCCCAAACAGGTCGCAGGATTTTTTCAAACTTTTTATTACGGAGCCCACAGTACGTTATTTCACTGTGAATTATTTCACGTACGTAAGTCAATTGCTTTTCATTATTTGCATGGCAGAAGAACATGAAATTTTTACTCACGCGCACCGTTATGAGAAAACTACGCCAGCTAAAACTGTTTCGTAAGAGAAAACTGCACTCACAAATATCGTCTACAAAACCAACACTGTTCCATGTAATTATAAAATCATGACTTTATCGCACTCGAACACCCTTAACAAAGTGCTACAGTAAAAATGGAATAGTGGGAATTTTAAACGCTACTTCTGTGCTTGGCTCGCTGTGGCGTTGAGGTGTTTGATGCACGCTTCAAGGTCACCCTTATAGCTACGTCACTTTTGAGTCATTAACGCGCGGGTAGAAAGTGCCCCTTAAGAATGAACACAGTATATGTGAACAATAACTGAAGACTTGTTGGCGTGTGCCGCATAATTGTTAAGTGTTCATATTGTGAACTAAGGTTTCTAGCGAGCTGAGAGCGACCGGCCAGAGACACGGGACGTGGTGACACGAGCCTCGCTACTTGTCCGTTCATATATGTTCACTGATGTTGCAATATCCGCTCCAACTTTCTAGTCTACGTTATACTTTACTTGCACTTTCTAATGAACTTCAAGGTGTCATTTCAGTTCGTTTTTTTTTTTCTACAATATTCGTGTTTGCAAATATTTCATTTCTTCCTTCGCAGTAGAAAGTACACATACGTAATTATAATTATTTTGTATTGTAAGGGAAAAAAATCGTAACGAAAATATACCTTCAATATGCAGCATATTATCTACACGCGGTTAAGAATAAAGTGAGCACTTTTGGAATCTTGGTTACTTTTTCCTGATAGATAATTTACTGCTTACTCTCCCCTTTTAAAACATGCAAAACAATCTGAGTAACAATCAAGTGTAGGCTATAGAGTGTACCATACTCAAGAGTTAACATCTGAAGTCATAATGATAATGTTAAAAGTTTAGCAAAAACTCACATGTAGGCTTTGGGACAGATGTCTAATAATTAAAAACAAGAGTTTAGTGATTGATTTACTTGCTCACAAAGCTTACAAAAATACACAAAACAGAAATAACTATGGTTTTCACAGCACTCTTATTATGCACACAATTACTACTGCGTAACAGAAACGTTAATTAACTTTGACCACTAAAGAACAACAATGTTTACCATTAATTACTTAAAGACGATAGTTCCACTCTAACGAGATACAATATTAAACTTTTAAAAACAGTACATCCACTATTTTACTTTCTCGCGGTATTTTCATATCAGTGTACACGACATAAAAATGTTGTGCGCAACGAAATACATTTTACATTACAACATCAACTGTGCATATATATTTCGTTAATAATTAGGCTATATCTTTTTATATTTCCTAAATGAAAATATACGTTTTATTTAAATAATCTTAGCTTATACTAGCCCATACAGAAATGCTGCAAGCACAATAAAACTGTATTTTAAAAATTTTTTTGAACATCTAAAGCTTGTGTTTGTTCTTCAAAAACTGACTGCCTGTTCCGGTTTCATTATTCGTTTCGTCTTTTACGTAGTCTCCACAACATTCCTTCTATCATTAAGTACAATATGAAGCTAGTGTTACTCATTTTATCCTCCCTAGGCGGGGTTTCCGTTGTTGCCTATTCTGCTGCATTTAGTCGGTCACCCAACATACAACCAAGTCTTGTATGATGTCTTCATTTGTCCACTCAAGTAAATCCTTCAACTTTGCGCATACACAATCTCAGAGGTATGTATTTTGAATTTATCTCCCTGATGAAGGACCCAGCATTCGTAGTCTTATAGTATTGTGGGCATTGTCATCGTTTAATAGGATTTTAGCAACGTTTTCTGATTTTGTATTTCTTGTGATACAACATTTACTTCACTGAATTATGACAAAATGTCAACTTTATAAATGGGACAAAAAGTGTTACGTCTATCAAAACTTGCGTCTTTCTTTCAATATTGAATTTCCTAGTAGTTAATCACCCATCTATCTGTGATGTAACTGTATCACTGTACAATGTACAAGTTTCCCAAAGTTAAGATGCTCTTTGTTCATCTCATTTGTACAGCTTATCTTCATCTACATCACTTGCTTCCATGTCTTATTTTCAGCAAAATCACATACATCGAGCAAAATTATTCAGTACAGCTTATCTTCATCTACATCACTTGCTTCCATGTCTTATTTTCAGCAAAATCACATACATCGAGCAAAATTATTCACTCTCCCATGTATAACCGTTAAATTGTTTCAGTTCTAATACCTGAGGCCTTCGAACGTAGTGCATGCTATGTACATAGCGTAAAATTAACACAGTTTATCAAGTAATGACAACGTGCACGATAGATAAGATTTTAAGATAAATTGTACAGTCAAATTGATGTAGTCTAACTCACTCTTAGAATATGGATTGTAGTAAAAATTATAACAACTGCTTTGTAATGACTCAAATTTTGTTGCGGAAAAAGAAAACTATGTTTAAGGGGCCTCCCTAGATGGGCTGTGTTAGTGTGTGAGGCAGGAGCGGTAAGGTTGCAGTTGAACGGCGTATGTAATGTATTATCACCTCTCCGTGCGAGCTACTCAGATGTCGTGCAGTGCTTTACTATTAGCCGTTTTGCTATGGGACTTTAAGCTGTGACTACATTATTTTATTTATGGACAGCGTAGTTCAAAGTATAACGCTTGTTTCTGTAGTTGTGATTGTCGAATCCGTTTGGTAATTTTCCAAATACGGCATTCTGAAAAGACCATTTTTGGCCGTTTTGAGGGTCCAGAAAACAATATTTCTAATGAACGTGCCGAATTTTTAAAACTATACCGACATAGTCTGAAGTGAGTTCGTTTCGTAGATATACGGATATAATGTGCGTTAAAATAGTTTAGTTAAAAATAGAATAGTCGTAACTCGCTGCAACGCATTTGAAGGGTAGGTAGGCAAGCCCCTTAAATATAAACCGCGTATCAAAATTGCTTTGCTACAAAGTAATAGTATGATTTAAGTAAATACCAATGGTGGTGATTTCTTGCTTACAAAACACTTTACTAGGAATCTTACGTTGTACTTCTTTAATTACAAGCTTCACGTTGCAATATTACTATATTTGCAAGGAAGAAAACTCAATTGTTCCCAAAGGAAACTTTTTGAACAAAAATGTTTTAACGCCAGAGATATGATTTTAAAGTGTGCCTGTTGAAAATGGTGAACCAAAGTGAAAAACCTCGAAGGCAGTACTTTCTTGGTCGTAAGAAAAGAGTTTTACTACGTGTGTGACAAGTCTTTACAGCTGAGAAGCGAGTGTGCTGTTTTATGTCGACACTTCGTGGTATGTGAGGTGTGGGAGGACAGGCCAAGTACGCTCTGTGGACAAGCATAATAGACTGTAGCATCTTTTAAACACTGCAGTGGGCCTTACACAAGAAACCACGGCGAGGGGGGAAGGCCCAACCTCAATGAAGGTGCCAAATAAAAACCATTTTGAGTGGCCCGAAAATTATGTTTCTAATAAATGTGCCGAATTTTCAAAACTGTAGCGACATAGTTTAAAGATTGGGTTATTTTAGTAGATATACAAATATAAGACGCGTTGAACAGTTTCGTAAAAAAAAAAAAAAATAATAGCCATAACTCGCTGAAACGCATTTGGAGCGCAGAGAGGCAGGCCCCTTAAGGCCTCGCTCTTTAGTTTTGCAGTGGTTACAAAAATATTTTTTTTAACGCAAATTAACACAAATACCAAAAATTCTATTTTGGCAGTTTTAACACTCATATCATCGTGTGTATCTGAAATTTTCTGTTGCTATACACTAAACGGATTTTTACATTTTCGCCCTTGAAATAGCACACATTTTATTGTTAAAATAAGCCAAAATAAAGCAAATTAATTTTTGCTACCAAACGGGACATTACTTAAAAAATCCGTCTGGCAAAATTGTGTATCATATGACTGTATACAGTCTCAATTTTTTTCAAAGCATTTGGTTCAAAATATTTAAGTTATTTGCAATTGTTTGAAATAAAAAATATCATGGCCTTAAGGGTGCTCAAGTGCGATAAAGTCATAATTTTATATCTTTATGAAATTGTATAAGTTTTGTAAACGATACTCGTGAGTGCAGTTTCCTCTTACAAAAAAAATTTAGCTGGCGTAATTTTCTCATAACGGTGCGACAAAGTCAAAATTTGCATGTTCTGCAGCCATGCAAATAGTGAAAACCAACTGACCTACATAAACAAAATAATTCACTGTGAACTTTCATCCCATAAGATATCTAATAAAACCTTTAAAAACCTACAACGTAAGATTTTGATTTTCAAAAAAAAAAATAAAATCGCAAAAGTACAGAAAAAAGTTGCAAATTCGGCATTTTTTAAAAATACAAAACCAGTTCGCGGGATTTTTTTCAATTGTTTTATTACATTGTCCTAAGTATGTTATTTCAGCGTGAATTATTTCACGAACGTACGTCAACTGGTTTTCACAACTTGTACGGCAGCAGAACATGAAAATTTTGACTTTGACGCGCCGTTATGAGAAAACTATGCCAGCTAAAATTGTTCCGTAAGTATCGTCTACAAAGCTAACACTATTTCATAAAGATCTAAAATTATGACTCGATCGCACTTGAACCACCTTAAGTGAGATAGTCGCCGATATAGGTATTATGTTTCTATTCATTCCCTCCTCCCTAAATGAATAAAATTCTGTGTACTCTCTGTTAGCCGCTTATAGCAGTACGCAGACACGAACACACGTACACAAAGAGAAGACTTGGTGTGTTGTTGAGTAAGAGACTAAAATACTGTGTCTAGTAGACGTTCATCAGTCGTATCAGCAGACTGGTCTGTGGTGTGTCGTACTGCCCACAAGTCCTGAAGCAGCGGTCGTGTGGGTCTCTCCCTTATCACTGTCTTCATAGCTGTTTTCCAGTCCGATGTCGCTAACTATATTATTTCCATCATCACGACGCCAGTATTCTTCAACATCTCTTACACGTTGGCATGATTTCACCCTGTCACAGGTTAGTTGTACATACACAAGTGATGTGTTATTTTGTACAGCGCTTTCTTAGTAATAATCTTGATGTTAAAAATCGACAGTAAATTTTTCAAAGCACAGCACTTCATAAAGAGCAATAGAGTGAAACTTAACATTGCTTAACCACAACTATCCACAACAACCGAACTAGGCTCATTACTATGTAGATCTACCGTAAATATTACTGTACACTGAATTGCAACTCATCAAAACACGTAGTTCACATTTAAAAACGAGCAAATAAATAAATAGCAAGCTTGCTTCGGAAACCGAGGCACACTATGACATGTATACTAAAATCATGAAAAAACTGTTGAAATTAATCGTTCGTTATCAATTTAAACTGGAGCCTTCAAATACAATTAGTTGTTTTCTCACTTTATCACCCAACACTGAAAACAACAGATTCACCAGTGAAAAACCTTGCAACTTGCTGACACTACCAAAATTTCACTTATTCAAATTTAGAGTGTAGCATCTCTGTTAGTCAGTTCTTCTGTGATTGGAATGTTATCGTGACGTAACCACGCCAATATATCTGTTTTCGTGAAGCCTTGGTAGTATTGCACGGTGCGATATGATTGGTGCATTGTCGACAACTACAATGCAACCAGGTGGTGGTATATTCGGAATCAGTTGCGTCCCTAACCATTTATTGTAGGTTACCGTCATTGTGGTAATTCGCTGAAATAGTCTATATTAATCCATCCTCTTCAAAGAAACCTGTTTCATCACCAGCATGCACTACAATAGCCCTTTGTCCAGTGCTTTGGCTCACCGTAACTCCCGGCACACAGTCGTGTTGCCAGCTTCTCTTTGCCGTATAACATATAGCCGTATAAACTACAGATTTGTGAGGACCATCTTCATTCTGCCGCAGTGCACGAAGGTAGGCTCAAGGCCGTGCGACTTTTCATTTCACTCCGTTTACATGGTTTGAACTTCAGTCTCTTAGACTTAAAAATCGCTCCAGTTTATGAAAAAGAGAATTTGGCTTCGTACTTGACAATATTCTAGAAATGTTCAGTGCACGACACTTTTACAGAGTTAAAAAAGTTTCATATTCCTGTGACGCGGACGAAGTTCACTTGTGTTGGTAATGGTAGTTCGGCTTCTCAACTGTCTGGCAATGTTGCATACACACTATCTTCACTCACATCCACTGCTCTCGCCATCCTTTTATTTCCTTATTTACAACAGTGTAACTATTTTCACACTTTGTGACGGTTTACTCACCGTGATATATTTCGATGAGTCGCTATTCTTTGCGTACGCCCCGCTGAATTATCTCACGTAACACCACTCATAACAACAGACTTAACTGAAACAACAAGAGAGGCCAATGCTTTCGGCTATCACTTTAGACCACAAAACTCGGATACAATGGGCGAGACTCGCAAGTAAGTGTGTAGCGGAGCCGACTGTACATTGCACTCGCCAAGACTGTTACGTCATACCAACATAACTGCAACCGGTACTATAACCACTTATCAGACAAGCAGTAACTGTGTAGGTTCTGTATTGATTATAATTTTTTTGTACCTTCCTTATCGGTATTGCCACGATTTTGAGGAGAAAAGATTTGTTCGCAGTTTGGTTTGTATGCCGCGTGTGCACTGCACAGGCCTGCTTCATGGCGAGATTGTAAGAGTTCTGTAACTCGCACTTGTCTGGAGGTTCTGCTGGTGAATCACATACGTATGATGTCACAGGTGTAATTAACCGAGAGACGTGTCTGAACAAAGACACTGACAACCAAGGAGCAGAGTTGATTGCCCTATGTACACGTACTACATTGTAAAAAAAATGGTGCAGAAATCTCATCGCGACTATACAGCTATTCTTATACTATTGTTAAGAGGCGCGGAATTATGGCGGGTTCAGGGACCAGCCGGCTGGATTGCAAAGTCCTGTGTACACACTGTCCTCAGTTACTCTTACATTGTCTGCTGCTCCAGTGAGTGGACAGTTGCATATCAGGCGAGGTCTTCAGTGAGAGATTTCACGTGGATTTGCTATTGGTTCACGGCCTTCAAGAAGGATAGTTTAATAAACGGTGACCCAATAGTGAAAATAGTTCACATGTACGAGTTTTAAATCTAACTTCTCCTCAAGTGAATTCGCCAAATTTCCAGGTCTAACTATTTTCGACCAAACGTATTTCTTTAACTGACTGGGCCAGTGTAACTACCGCCACTATAACTCCGGGGCGTGATTTCAGGTTTTTCTTGGTGGGGGGGGGGGGCAGGATTTTTTTTGGCGACAGTGACCCTGTTGTATCTGTTTTATTAATTAAGAATGTATAAATTAGAAATTTTAATAATAAAACGTCAGTTTTATGTGCTTAAGTTAGCATTATTTAAATAACAAAACACAAAAAATATATTTTATACACTTAAAATTATAAATCCAGGTGGGGAGGGGGGGGCATTTGCCCCTCCCTCCTAAATTACGTCACTGCTTTAACTGTGAACGCTCGTAATTCGTATGTAAATGATTTCTTACAGATAGGAAAAGAGATAGCCACAGCTTTACGAATGCAGCCACGAATTTGTTGCGGAAATATTGCATGTATTTAGTTTCAATGCCTCACGAGCATATAAGCAGATCTGCTTCGTGGTTTCTAGCGGTGTGCCTTCGTTCGGACAATGTCTCTTAACACTGCACATATTACAATAACATAACTGTGGCACTATATGCATGTGGTTTGTCTGTAGAACCCACAGATCAATGAACAGATGAAACATACAGCCATCAGGAAGCAGAACTGCAGATGTGCTCCTACAGAAAGGCATTCAAACAAATTAAACCCTAAATCCTTTCACCACAAAATCGTGGCTCTAGTTACGAGTTACGAAAACTTACTTGCCAATTAACATTTGAAGCAAGAACAATTTGTATCGGTTACAATAAAACTGTAAAATGTAATAATTAGAGATGATGGTTTATCGCGGGAAAACTTGACTGTTTGCTGGGTTTCAATGCACGTTCAGCTTCCTAGAACATTACCGGCTTTCGCTTGTAGGTGAAGCTTTTGCGCTATTTGACTGAGCAAATACGAATCTCGCTGTCGTAATATGTGATGCCTGTGATTGGTCTGCAGACAGCTACGGTGTAGAAGACATACATCACCTAATCACATATGTTGCAAGCACTACAGCCTTTTTAAAATTATGTTGGCACAAACCATTTTCGCGATATTCCATCATCTCTAGTAATAATTAATAATAAAAAAATTCGTAATAAAATATTTCGACACACCTTCACGCATTAGAAGTGACCTATTAGGACATTAGCCCGATGTGGTAGTGGCAGTGCTCAATTACAGTGCAACGTGCCCTGGGTCACTTCCCTTTGAGTCCTAAGCCCTTGTTCCCTTCGTGTATTTTGTGAATACGGCTCTAGGGCTCGAGAAGGCCGAGTGGCTCGTCCACTTAGCTGAAGGGGACATCCTAGGATGCACATGAGCCCTTGCTGTGAATTCGAACAGCGGCACGTGTGACGTCGCTTACGCGATGCACTTTCCAAGGGCCTGAATCGAATTAAGGGCCCTTACATGGCCAGTGTATTTTCTAATAACGTATTTCGTTTTAATACAACCCACGCACTAACACTATACATATGTTGTACTGTCTAATCGTCAGGTAGGCCCACGCCTGTTTATCGCGACAAATTCTTGAACAACATAGGTGTCGCTATCATTAGAGATAATGGTATATCGCCAACATACCCTTAAAAACACGTTTCTTGCAACATGTATAGTTGTATAATAAACGTCTGGCACAACGTCACAGTCTGCAGGCTAATAACAGGCATCAAATATAGGGATTCTTATTGGTTCAGTCAAATAGGACAACAGCTCCACGTATAAGCTAAAGCCAGTAATACTTTGTTGACCTGAATGTACGCTGAAATAGAGCAATCAAGTTCTGCGACAACACTTCTATGACTCGCAGGCAGATCCCAAAGACGCACGACAAGTTATTTGAAATCGCACAATCACCGACGTGGACACGAGCTTACGTATTCTATTAAAAACCGCTAATGACGGGATATTTCCATACAGAAACGTCTAAATACACGCTAACAACTAAACGGCTGCATCAGCCGACTAACAAACCAATAAAAATAACCCCGTTACGATTAATTGTTATAGGGAGTTTGCTAGCTTACAAGATACCATTTTGGTTCTTCTTGTGTTTTTGAATGTAATATGATTGAAGAATTCACTATTGAGCTGTAAATATAAAAATTAAAAAAAAAACTTCAAAAGATAGTACAATTAAGGTTTAAATTTATTTATACGTAAACAAACCCACTATACATTTAATAAATAGCATAGCAAAATATATGTATATTCTTGGCATTTTGTTTTGTGCAGTAATTGAAATAATTTAACTTAATTTTTATGCATGTAACAATTTCTAAACCTCGTGTACGGGCATCGATTGCCATGTTAATAAAACTCGCACTTAAGATACAACGGTTAGTTATTCAGTACTGGTCTGTGGAAGCGGCTGACATTACAGCACAGCATACACCAATGCATACGTCGCTTAGCGTGGTTGGAATTAATTGCTGGTTTGCCAATCCAACATATTTTTTTATTGTCCCGTATGAGATTTCAGTTTCAAAGCGCAGAGATATCCTGTTGTGTGCTAATTTAGATTAAAATATGACGGAGAATATCCCCACAATCACGTACACGGCGCGCCAGCTTAGATGGCGAGTAGCAGCTACTGAGTGAAGGGCACATTCTAGAATTCAAGCAGCAGCAGGCCGCTGCAGAAACTCCTAGTAGCCTACAAATACCGGAATTTGACCTATGTAAATACGCCATTCGAATTTAAAACCGTAGTAATATTATATGTAAAACATTCCAGCTCGTTACTCGCCAACTTACATGGCGTGATGTAAGGACAAGTATATTGCTTCAATATGCTACAAAGTGTAGGCTAATAAAGTATAAGAGCATTGAGCACTTTCTGAGTTTAAACTCACAATAAATAAATAAAACACATCAGACATCTACATGACTATTTACAAAGTAAACGGACCAGTACACTTAACTTAGTTGATATTTTCGGGTTTGCCACCATCGGGATAAAATTTCTAACTGCGAATTCTGTAGGCCTAATATTTTGGTGTTTAATAATACACACCATAAAAAATTCCCTTTAATAATGTTTGTTAAATAACTGCAATGCAGGCTACTAACCACTGCAAAGCACTAAACTATTAAATAAATTCCCCTTAGACTACGACAATATTCACTTCTAATAGATGTTTAACTTTTAAGTGGCGTTAGACGAATAACGAGATAAGCGTAATTTGTATCAAATGCATGTGACTGGCTGCGGTACTAGTTTTTATAGGAGTGGAGGTAATACACAGCTAAATACTAGGAATTTTAGGAGCCGCCTGATGTAGAGAGCTCACTGCCTTGTTCCGAATACAAATTACGTTACATAACACTATTTAGTTTTTGCTGTCTTTTTTGGTCGCAGATCACACAGGATTCTACGCTGGGAAACCGATTCAAAAATATTTGTATCGTAATAACATATATATGAAATTAAATTAATGTATTATATTCGAACTAATGGGATCACAACTAATCTAGTTAAACAAAACAGAAAATAATTTAACTATCACAAAGAAGGGGGCGTGGTGGTTTGTCCGACAACTCGCACCTGACCACGACAACCCAGTATCGATCCCCGGCGCAGTTACCATGGCGTGCATGTGTGAACTATGGCCCTGGTGTGACACGTACTGGATATGCGGTCTTCCAGTGGGCTTGTATGTCGCCGCTGTTTCACTATCACATTCACTTAGAGGCCCAGCCTGGCTGTGTGCGTGTTACTAGAGAACAACTTCCCACACTTACCTACTTCACCTCGACCTTACGCCATACCCTACCTGACTGAACTTCGTGTCGACGATTATCTTCAAAAAGCCACAAGCTCACTGGCACGCACATAAATAATGAATGTGGGTGAAACGGGCCACGGTGTCAGCACAGGGAACTCAAACTTAAAAGATTTAGTGCAAATTTTTAGTTCACAAAATGTTTCTAAAACTGCTAGTAATAACCCTCCTGAATTTTCGTAAATGTTCTGTTTCGAATTTTTTACACAATACAAAAAAAACGTATTTCATCAATTTATTATAATCTGTATTAATATTATTACTTACAAAGACCTTCGAATGTTTGATGAAAATGGGACTTTGTAAAAAGAATTTCTGGGCTTATGGACATACCGTTGCTTATGATTTGTTGATAACCCGTATAACGATATCACTAAGTGACAAAAACGTCATAGTTGGACGTATAAAAAAGTACTGATGCACTTGATGTAGATATATACACAGTAAATATACATGTTTTGTTGCCTGTCTCTTGCATGATTGTCACACAGGTTGTGTCGACAAATCAAAAGAAACTGTGCATTGTCCATGAGTATCACTCATATGGATTTACGTGGTTGTGAAATTTGAAGTGCCGATGAGTGTAATAAAATTTGTGATCACAGGTTTTTTTGGAAAAAGTAAGTTTTTTTAACATAATTTGAAAACATATTTTCAAAGATAACTTACGCTAATTTGGAGTAGACTACTTACACTGGTTCTGCACGAATCTAAGAGGCATTGTTGCATTTAAAACCTCGCGAAGTAGCTGCCTATCGCTATACTAGATATTTACGAGTGTTCATCTATAATAGTGAATATAAAAGAATAAAACTTTTAGTTTCACAAGTAAATTTTAACTGTCGAAAAGTTATCTATTAAGAGTTTGAAATACCCCCACTGCCTTGCATAGTGTTATCGTAGGAGTGACAAAATATGCGGCATATATTAAGGCAATGCAAATAATTGAGGGCCCAGGCTCTGAGCAGTTTGGTCAGCTGCATGTAAGTTAACGCGCAAGACAGAAGATGGAGTGTGATGTCTGTGGAACAAACGTGGAGTTGGGATCTTATCGCAGTGCTACCATAACTGTAAATACACTGCCTGAATAGTACACCGACACTTCTGATCAAACCACAAATTTTACGGACAAGGGTGTGTGTTGTGTGTGTTGTCCAAACACATGTAGAATGTCTGAAGATGTAAGGCCACAAGTTTACGAACTTGACAATGTACTTCACTTCAGATAACACATACAATTTGGTCGTTTTTCAAAACGGGAGCTTATAGTAACTGGGGGAAAGTAAGTACGATGTGTTAGGTGGATGTAGTTGTGCTAGCATGCGTGTAATACAGAGAAATGTAGCAGAGATGGTCTATATAGGGAGCAAACAGAGCGTGCAACAGTTTCTCCCGCAGCAGACTGCACACTACTCTGTGTTAGCTAGGGACTGCAGTTGCCACCACACATTCCAACACTTTCAACTGGAGTGGACTCAAGGTCACTACATGTAACACGCTGACCTGACATGTACGAGCGAAGACAGTTCATTCGCCGAGGTAGACCAATGTAGAATGACGTTTTACAACATTCACGCCGGCCTACGGTGCGAGAGGTCCTGGGTTCGAATACCAGCACAGGCATGGATGTTCGTGTTGTTTACTTAGGTTCAGGTACTTTTGCAAGTCGTCCCGTAAATCAAGACATAAGACCAACGGGGGGACGTTGATAAACGTCTCTCAAAACATTTACTTTAAGACGACCGCCTGACAAGTGTTTGAAGTTCGTGCATCGTGTTCAGAGATACCCTCTTTTTCTCTCAGAGACCAATTAACGTACACCCATAACGCTTAGATACGAAAGGAAAATATACTTCAGGCTACTTGTGAATATCGCTTTTAAGATATCAGTAGGGCTGGGAAAAATTCGTGAGTTCAATGACCTGCATGCTATAATTAGAGGTATGTAAATTTCGCAGATACATTCCAGGTCAGGTTGAACGCCAATTATGTATACTTCATTGTCATGTCTGTGACTTGCTGGCGGCTGTTACGAAACGCGTTTGACTACTGCAAGTCAGTAGTAAATAAGGAAATAATGCGAAGTACTATCGTTTGCTACCTGCTTGTACGGTTATCAGCCAATAGATAATCGATTGTGGCCAGTGGGTGTATAGGACTGACAAGTCTAGGCTTCTTCTTGATGAATCCGCGAAATTGACGTACCTCTAGCTATAATCCAATGTCCTATGCATACTCAAGCCCCGTCTATTAGTTCATTGTCTGCTGTCTGAATGAGTAGCAGGTAATAGACAAATAGTAGGACCTCGGCATACACAGGATAATGGATTCTAGCATATCGGTCGTTGAACTCGCGAAATATTCCTAGCCCTAAACATCAGGCGCACTGGAAGCATTTGAAAGCATCAATGTTGGCCAACATCACTTTTTGCAGACAGTTGTTCCGCAAAACTTGCGTACAAAACTGAGGCCTACATTGGACTTTGGTACAATGGTGGGTTCAATAAAACGATAGGGTCAGCCAGTAAAATCGTTACGACGAGAAAACTGCGCTCGCATGTACGGCTTGGAGTGGATATTACAATACATGTGCCGGCCGGCGTCCCTCACAGCGCCTCATCTATTTTCGCCTCACACACACACGCTTCACGAGGCGGTCACCTTAAGGCTGTTCAAGGGCCTCGGGCATGTAATGAAAGTCAATGTAATGTAAGGAATTCATAATGTATATGTAGCAAGTATGTGTTTAGTACCTATTTAATAAAGTTTCGGGACTAAAATAGCTTTCGTTTAATTTATTTTAATGAGAATGCTGTCCTAATATAATTCATACAAATCAGAACTATTTTCTTTCCTTTA
>PNEQ01092312.1:0-19786 GCA_003012365.1 Medauroidea extradentata
ACTAATTAAAAAATAAAAAAATATAAAAAAAAAACAAGATAGAAGGTGGAGCCAATGAGGGTAGCTAGGTATCAAGACAACGGACATTAAACAAGATGGTGGGTAGACCGTACACATTTAATTACGAGACACATGCTGAACAGATCCGGTGATCCGGCTCCAAGGCTCCTGCAATAGAAGGAACTATACTACACTACTCATTCAAATAACTTAAAATCGAAGAAGTATAACTGAATTATACTTCAGTGTTTCCCCACTTAAATCATTTATTTTCTGATGGATAATAATACCTTATTTTCGCGAAAATATTTTTTCATCGCTTTGTTTTAATCCCTTTTGTACACATGAGCAGCGCTGCTTCGTGGTTATTAACAGCGTATGTTTGTGTCACTTTTATTGCTTGGCCAATAAGAAGGTTTATGATTAGCGGGTAAAGCCAATAGACGGTGAGAGTTAAGGCCATACTGCCCTTTTATACTGTTTTCGCGACAGTTATTATTTTTAACCAAAACTAGAGCAGATATCAAAATTCTGTTTGCAATTTTATTTTAAATGGTTTTTTACTATTTTGGCTAATTTTTTTCAAGACATTGAATATAACTGTTTCAGCTAATATTGATACTAACAAAAAAATTTTAATTTATGGTCAGAACCGTTTGTTTCCTTGTCTTGAAAAAAAATTAGCTGTTACGGCAGAAAGCGTTTAAAACAAAACTGCCGTACAGATTTGAGTTATATGTTCTCGTTTAAGAGTTATTGGACTGGCGCGTGAGCCGTGATGCAGCGTTGTACGGAAAGTATTCTTTCTCGTGTAATTGTTAAGTGTCTCCAATGAGCTTGTATACGAAAAGAAGATACACTTCAAACCGTGTCCCTATGATTTTGAAAATTCCGTCCGCTAATTAAACATGAATACCAAGCTCCTAAAAAGTGCTCAGTGACTTTTTTGACGTTGCTGTAGCTGAGAAAATATCAACCGTAGTCGGGAAACCAAATTATAGAAACTTGTATTGAACTTTACCACATACTTTGCACAAATAAAATATGAGGTTCATCGCTTGAAATCCCGTTGGAAAACTGTTTCTACGAAAACACTGTACGCTAGGTTAGTCCTTCGCGCTTAGAGGCGATAAGGTGTTTGACGGACGTGTTATATTCGACTTATCGCCTTCCACGTTTCCGTGCCTCGTACGTAAACAAAGCTAGCATTCACTAACTCAATCATCACAAAATAGAAGAAACAAGGGAGGCGTTAGTAAAACATATGAAATCACTGACCACGAAGAAGATCTCCTTACACGTACGTAACAGAATAAAACGAACTAGTACAAAATTATTGCAACTAAAATTTGAGTAAGTAATAATTTTAATTTACCTCAGCTTTTAGTTTTAATAATTTTGCTAGTACGTATCGTACGTTTCTTCCGTACAGTTTCTGTCATGAAAGGCGCGACAGGTCACGAGGCAAGCCGGGTGGTGTCGGTGCGAAAGAACAGGTGTCTGAACCGCACGGGTTGTCCAACCCCCGGGGGCAAAAAAAATAACTAGCGTGTAATTTATCGTCGGCGAGGCAGCGTGTCAATGCGTTTTTGAGTTATGCAGCCGCACGACCGGGTCGCCTCGCACATGGCTCTGTTCCCCAACCCCCTTCGTCACGTCTCCCCAACCCTTACGACCATCCGTGTACAACCCTTTCTCGTAGAGCATGCTCGGTGACTCAGGGTGGACGAGGTCCTTTGTGCTTGTCCACGTGGGGGGTTGTAACGCGGTCACAACTCACTGTGACCATGCACTCACTACACACGAGGTATATAGTCTTTTCACGACAACCTGAGCACTACTTAAATATTTATTTCTGTTATTTTGCATTCATCTTTGCTAGTTTAATGTGAAAACTTCCATAAAACTAAAAAAAACTGGTGCAAACATTTCACCACTCTCAAAACTGAATACCTTAGGCCCCAAAAATACAGTTTTTTGGTTATTTTAGATGTTGGGGAGTTCTCAGTTTAAAGTGAACAGCCTATAGACTGTCGGCCGACTGAAACAGCTTGCTCACGTGCATTGTCGGTCAACTTGTCAAATTCGCGTGGCCGAAAAATTACAGGATTTCGACTTACAAGTCAAGTAACAAACATTTTCGGTATTTACAGAATTTCAAGGGTAGTAATTAGGCCAACCTTTGTATAAGAAAATATGTTGCGAAACATACGTGTCTATATACGCCAACGTTATAACTTTTTAAAATTCTGCTGAATTTTTCTACCGTCAATTTATTACTGCCTGATACTTGTTAATGTGAAAGTTGCCATCTTACTGACAAACATAATGTATACGTTTCATAGTTACCGCATTTTTAACGCCTCATGTTGCCATCAATTATCTGTATTGAGAACATTAGAAAAAAATTTTTTAGCCTACTTTCCTCTAGGAAAGACGGCTTACGAACTCGATTTACTGATATCAAAAAATGTCAAAATGTCCGCCATTTAGAAAAGATGAGCACGGCATAGACGAACTATACAAAAGTCAAGTCAGGTTATTAAGTAGGCCTACTATATGTGTACATAGTTCGATTAAATTCGGTCCACGGGTTGAGAAATTATTTGTGGAGAGCATACAGGCATACATACATACATACATACATACATAGGTACATACAGTGGCGGATTTATAAACGTATTTTTTGGAGGGGGGAGGCCCCTTACGTGACTTTGTGGATTGTAAAATATACCAGCCATCTCAAATGTGTGGTTGTTTACTGTTACAGAACATTAAAAATCACATACATACAGGCAGGACACATTAAATGTACTTGGATCATCATAGAACAAAACTCCAGTTTCCTTGAGGCGACTGGACATACTTTGGCGATTTTGGAGGGAGCTTCAGGCCGGTAGCCCTCCCCCCCCCCATTAAATCCGCCACTGCATACATACATGCACATACACACAAACACGAAAATCCCAGCTAACCTTACAAGAAGTGAGGTAAATATTGTTAATTTTCAACTATACGCAGTAACGCCTAGTGAGGTATTTCAAAGGTTAAATCTTTAGTGCTCAGTTTTCTCGAATGACGGAATGACTTATACTTGTAATTTATTTATGCAAGAGTGGCCTACATATGAGTAAATACGTTAAATGCGTCAATAAAACTTACAGTGCACTGGAAATGCCATTCGCAATAGGAGCGGTATAATGCACTCTACAAAACTTATATATTTTTTATTGACGCTAATTGTTGTTTTTCCCAGGGGCCTGAGTATCTTCAGCGCCGGCGTCGGTCTCTTTATGATCGTAATTTGAGGTCGGGAAGCTGTAGGTCAGTCTTTCATTGCGATCCGAGGTACTCCTCCCTGCCAGGAGTTGCCAACTTTATCCCTCGAGGTCTGGGATTTCTTCGCCCGCTTTCTCTCTGGCCTGGCGTGTCCACCCACGTCACCGCCTCCCCCCACCCCCAACCAACCCCTGCTCCATGCTACTAGATCCCCCGCAGACGACGTCTTCCTCCTCCTGGAGCTATTGACGTTCCTGGCTGCCTCGCCGGCTCCCGACTTTTAATAAAACTCTTGTCTGTTTGGATCTGATAGATGACTACACCCCAGTCAGATATTAAAGTGGGGCTCCGGCCCAGGATCTAGGGGGATGCTGGGGCTCTGAGAGGGGGAGCGGCAGGGTATGTGAGGGGGGAGGGGTGGTGGAGATGCTTCAGCGTAGTGTCGAGAGAGGACGTCTCTCTCTCTCTCTCTCTCTCTCTCTACTTTCTCTTTTCGCTTAACGTTTCCTTTTTTTCCTTCTCCCTTAACTTCTCCCGAGCCTGCCCGTATTCTTGTCGACTTATTTTCTTGCAAACTCAAGAAAATTCTTCAGTCCTCTCGAAGTTATTTTTTTCTCTCTTCCTCTCTTCCTTTGCGAAGTCCCTATAAAATGATAACAGGGCTGTCGTCATGGAGAAGTCGTTTTTTTTTTTTTTCAAGAGATACTCGCTCTTTGTTTGAAGTACCTCCGTTAACATTTCCGCAGGAATCGAAAAATAAAATCATTGATGAAGGTGAAGATGCATAGCGGTAGTGCGCTTAAGATTTTTCTGAAACCAAACACATGTTTTTTTTTCTCGAAATATTTTAAGGATAGAAATTCTGCAACTTATAGCTACTTTGTTATTAAAGTTTCCAAATTTTTATTTACGTCAGCTAGCCCAATTCTAAACTATTTCTATGGGATATTTTACAGCTATATAACATATGGTATGCTGCAATGAAAGCCAAAATTTTTTTAAATTATGCCACAATAGCTTAAGAAAATTACTAACAAATGTTTATATTATCTCCTGATGCACTTCCAACCACTGGTTTTAACAAAATTGATCTATAAGCTTTTCATTTTACGTAACAAAAGATAAACAGGGTGATTCACGACGGAATGTAATAATTTTTTGTGGTGATAGCATATGGAAAAGTAAGTCGAAATAGTGTTTTTAATTTTTTTCTCAAAGAGAATTGTAGTGAAAGTAAAAAAAGATACTTAACAAAATAACTTATTTTAATTAAATAATAAAGGCTTGGTTTTTCATTGTTTAGATAAGATTCAGTGTATTGTCCCTTAATATAAAATTAAATTGTATTGTATATCTAAACAAATAAAATTGTATGTGCTATTTTCACGGTAACATTACTCCCACTATAAATCAGTTTACGGAAAAATTGGAAACAAATTTTCGACTTACTTATTCATAAGCTATCATTCCGCAAAATTAAAGTACTCCATTATGGCTCGATCTGTAGCCTATATCAATATTTAACTTGAAATGTCATGTGACAATTTCATTTAACTTGAAATGTCAGGTGACAATTACCTAGGCAGTATTTTTTGCTTTGCTGTTGAAAATCTTTCATCGAAACTATTGCGAAGTAAACGTAAGATAAGTGAGTGGGGCTTTACTTCTAGTCGACAGCGAGCTCATTATAGATGGAGACACACGACTTGGTACAATGACAGGAGCTGACAACGGATTCGATCATGCTCTTTGTTAAGAAATCATCCCAGCATTCATCTGGGGGGTTATGCTTGAGTTTTCAGTCGCATGTGAGTTGGAAGCCGAGCGCTCGTTTTCATAACACAGAGATTGTTTTTCGTTCACAGTTTCAGTTTTTTAGGTCAAAGGCCAGTTTACACCAACGATAACATTGCTAATAACACGCGTTTTCAACAAAGTTACTAACAATGTTTGTAAAAATGCTAGAAAATTGTTGACATGTTATCAACATTGTTGCCAACATTCTGTTATTAACGTTGTCAATATTTATAAAAAATGTTAATAACATTTGTTGCCAACATTTTGTTGATAACATTTGCTAGCAACAAAAGTTATGAATTTTAGAAACATGTTAATAACGTTGTCACCAACAATGTTGATAACATTATTTTGCCGACCCATTCTAGGGCGGTCTAGAACAATGTCCTCAACAATGTTGTAGGCATTTTTGTCATTAACATAGCTAGTAACTTCCGTTCTACATTCTTAAATCTTTGTTAGTAACATTGGTGTTTTCAGCAATGTTAATGACACATTTGCTGTCAACATTGCTATAAAATAGTGTACCATAGCTTAGGATTTGTTGATAACATTTTGTAACTAACATTTTGTAAGTAACATTGTAACTGTTAATTTTTTCGGTGTAAACTGGCCTTAAAAGAGAAAAATAATTTCTCCAAGACATAAAAAACAAACAGCTCGGCTTCCAAATCGCATGCGACTGAAAACTCGTGCATAAACCCCCTGGGGCGATTTGGGGAAACAATGAAAAACCGGAATCAGGATTGCCGAAGTCGGATATCGAACCCTGGTCCTCCCGAATGTGAGTCCAACGAGTTACCGTTGTACCACCTTGCCAGGTGTGAAGTAAAGAATACGTATAGTTGCGTGTCTTGATCTAAATAATTCTGACCTGCCTTCAAACCCACATTACTCTACGTATAAATTACACTGTTAAAAATTTCCGTAAATTCACGAAAATATTTACAGAAAAGTACTGTAATTTTACGGAAGTGGCTTTCCGTAATATTTTGTTTACAGAAATTTGTCCGTATTGCCAGTTTACGGATGTTTGACCGTAACTTTCCATAAATTCATGAAAATACGTTTCTACAATTTTAAAGCGTATTTTACTGTGCTTCTTAAAAAAAAAAGTGGTATTAATAATCACTATGAATCCTGGATGTCAAATACAAAAGTTGTCTATTATAAAGTTGATATCTTACCACTGCATGGAGCTCATTTACTTATAAATTGTCACTGTGGTTCAATTGTTTTGCCGACCCCCCGTGGCTCAGTTGGTTGAACGGCCGGCTTTGGTGCGGGGGGTTCTGGGTTTGATTCCCAGGTCTGGCTGGGTGTAAATTTGTGTTTGTCCATTTGGGTCTCAAAAATTGTCACTATGCAAATTGTTTCACGAAATGAACTGGGGTCACTCAAATTTAGTCACTTTAAAGGGGGGAATGGTTGGTGCAGTGGTGATGAGGAAGCTGCCGCTTCACCAAACATTTTATTAAAGAAAAAAATAAAAAATAAAAAAAATTTTTAGAACTTCTGCCTGGCAATTATAATGTCGTGGGTTCGAATCCCGGCAACTTCGCAAATTTTTTCAGTTACTAAATATTGCGTCAGAATCTCGACAACACATAGCTAATAAGAAAATGTAGTATTTCTAGAAAATGGAGTGCTAGTAGATTACAGAAATTTAATTTTTTTGCCGAAAACGGATTGTCCGTTATTTTACGGAGGGTTCCGTTATCAAGAAAAACCGAGTGTCCATTACTTTACAAAGATTTCTGGATAATTTTTTGCCAGTAGTTTTCCGTAATTTCACGGAAATTTTTTCTAACAGTGTACTAACAAAATCAAACAAATATCGAGGCACACACAAATAATAAATACTGGCGAACGCGTATTACCGTCATTTGGACAGGGACTGATATTCCGTTCAGATATTGAACCAAGGGGCACAAAACTCCCAGCTCGGGGCAATCCTTTCATTACTATACAATTTCAACTTGAGCGGTTAGCTTAATACTTAGTAACGCGACGTGAAATCACTTAAAACGTCGTGATAAAAAAAATGAGATCATAAATATTTCCTCGTCAGCTTCAAAGAGAAACGGGTGGAGCTGCTTTTTCTTTTAATACACATATCGGAGCTGCTGCAATAAGGGGTATCTCCACCCTCTGTTAGGGTAAAAAAAGGGCGCTAAAACCCTTTGTGCCCCGGCGCCGGGCCGTGAATTAAGGCGTATCATCACGCACTTTGCCATGTGAAGGGCACAAAAGAGACAGGCTGCCAGATGCGGGAAAGGGTGAAGGGGGAATGAGCTAGTTTGTTGGTTGTAAGAGGGGGCCGGGGAGGGGGGGGGGTTGCCTGGACAAGGGGGGAGATACAATTTCTCGCCTCATTACGTACGCGCGATTTTGATTTGATTTGCCGCCCGTCCGAGCGTGCGTTGCAGGCGGCCCGGTGATGAATTCATTTCTGATTTCTGGTATCTGCGGAGCGCTGCGCTTCTGTCAGGTGACTTGTCTGCGCGGAGGTTGCGTCTGGGTGCCTGCCTCGCTGACGGGCGAGTTCCTGGGTTCGAGTCCCCCCGTAGGCTGTACGATACTTTGGTTCTGATGGGGTGGCTTTGTCTCACTTAAAATATTGGTACTTAAGTCGTTTAGTGAAGAAAATTTCAAACGTTAACTAGATGAACCAAATAAATTATTTAAACACGTAGTTATAATTATCTATCTAAGCCGTGTTCGGAATCCGCTAGAAGACAGCCATTCAGGTGCCTAAATCGACCACGTAACCAATTTTATGGAATAAAATTTTGGGTTTTTAAGGTTGAAATTTACTGAGGTAGAGTAGCACACAAAATCCCCAAATAGATCCGCAAAGTCGTCTGCTGGTGTTTATTCAAGTATTATAATACTGTATTTCAACCAAATATATTAAGGTACTTAACTATCTACGACAAGGATTATACATCGAACGAAAGAACAAAACATCGCCAGTCAATTTTGTGTAAACAACTATACTATATGTTTATATTAAAAATGATTTTCGTGTGGTCTAATAACATAAAATAAATTACTAACACATTTTTTATTGTAATGGTTTTGAAAGGTTAGACTAACTAAAAATAGTCGTTGTGGTAATGGTATTATTTACTTTCAAATGATGTTTACAAAACTAACCTGCTAGAGTTAGTGAGACTATCTTTGTCATCTAGATTTGATATATCACTGCAAGTTAGTTAAGTGTGACAAATAAGTGCGAGCAAATAGCTAGTCTCATTTTTTGAACTAAACATTCGTCCCTCGGATCAGTTTTTAAACGAAACGAGTTAAAATTTGACTCTACGAGGGCTAGGAAGTGACTTTTCGTAAACTTGGATACGAGGGAAGTAACAAAACAGCATCGAAATTCCTTCAAACCTCTAGTTTCCGACTTTGCCACATGCTACGCTGATATTTGACGTTCGAAACCGTACACCTTGAATTACTAAACCCTAAACCCAAATTGGCCGTTTAGAACACATTACCCTTAGTCACCAAAATACCCCCATATTAAGGGCGCCGCCTACCTGAGCGTGAGAGGCTCAAAAGCGACGGAGCATTAAGGACGACCTTGAAGCGCGCATCAAATGCCGCGTCGCCTCAACGAGCCAAGCGCTGAACTATATAGCGTGCAAGCTTCCCGCCGAACGGTTTTTACTACGGGACACTAAGCGGTGACCATATGATTTTATTGGTAGAAAGTCTGCATCTAAGTTCAGTGCAGGTCGCAACGTGAGTTTCACATACATCCGGTTTGTACGTTTTGAGGTACGGAAGTCTGAAAAGGCCGTTTTTAGCCATGTTGGAGGCTTACAAACAGTGTTTCTAATGAGCGGCGCGTCTTAACGATGAGGTTCCGACCTTGTCTGAAGTATGTTTTCTTTTCGTACGTTTGAACTATGGACACACGTGGAATATTTTCGTAGGAAAAAAACCTGCTTACGAACACACTGCAACGCGTTTGAAGCGTGGGGTAGGCGGCCGCCTTAAGTACAAGAGTTTATCTCGGTCAAAGGCAAAAATTTAGTCTCAGGCGTTCAAACTGTAACCCGAGTGTAAAGTTTTCATGCGTCAATTAACTTAAAGACCCTAAGTTTCTTGCAGGTTTTTAGACGTTAACCTGGTGGTCGAATAAACCCGGTCACGTGAATGAAGAAGCCAACCAATAACCCAGCAGGTTTTGGTGAACCCACCTTGTCAGTCCTAGTTTTCAAACTAAACACAGCCTTTAAGTGTATTCCTAGATACAACGTGTTCGTGTGTGAGATACAAAATCGTGGAGTGCTTTCTTCTTTCTAACGTTTTACGATAGTAATTTTTTTAAGCTATTCGAGAGCATATATAAAATTTTGTTTGGTAATTTTGTTTAAAATAGTTCTTTTCCGTGATTACTATTGTTTTAATAAAAAAAATAATAATACGATCTCGACTAAAAAGTCAACTAACCAGAGTTTCGTTAGTTACATGTTTAGCTAAAACCATTTACTGCCTTGGAATATATATATATATATATATATATATATATATATATATATATATATATATATATATATATATATATATATATATATAGGTCATTCGGAATAAAGTGAGCACTAAAGATTTAACCTTTGAAAAAATCACTAGCCGTTGCTGCATATAATTCAACATTGACAACAGTTACATTACTGCTTATACAGTTGGCAGCGAATTATCGCACGTAGTTCCGTGTATTTTATATTTAATTACAACATTACTGAAAGAACATCAAATGGAATCGACCTCTTTATATAGAATATACCTTAAAATATTTATTTATGATAATATTGACATACTTACTGCCTGATTAAGTTTACTTAAACGGCGCCAGTAGAAAGTGATGTAATCCGGGCCGTTCAAATTCAACAGTCGTTAGCGAAAGGCGTCTAGCGCTACGCGTATTGACGTAGTTAATTATTTCACCGACAGGTGGCATCAGAGTTAGGTTTCAGCCACTTAGCTTGGAAGCGTTCAGTGACGGTACAAGAGAAGAGTGTCGTTGTTTGTCAGTTGTCCAATAAATATGGGTTTCTGATAAAAAACGTTCAAAAGTATTAGAAGTGACTGTTTCCTCATTGGTAATATGTAAGTTGTTATGTGTTACGATCGCCAACATGAGTATCTTGATTTAAAAACAGCAGTTTTTTTTTTTTTTTTTTTTTTTGTTTCAAATACGTTGCTTTTGTTGAGTGCGTCGTTGTTCATGGCAGTATAACTGAACAGGTTTGAATTCTTAAATTGCGTGTGTCATTATGGCGTGTTTTTTTGTGTGGCGGTTTTGAGTTATAAATTCGATTTTCATGTGTACATATTTACGAGATACGTTAAGGCAGTAGTGCGGGTCGTATAAATTAGAGTCGATGCACAGAAACCAGTATTAAAAGACGTTAACTCGCAGGTATTTATAACTAAGATTATTATTGGTTATACATTTTATTCAATACCTGTGTATTTGATGAGTAGATATTGTTGATAACATTTTCAGCCCAGTGTAATGTAGACGTTTACATACCGCGGAAAGATATAAACTGGCAGAAAATAGAAATTAATCAGGGCTTTTTTGAGTGCTCACTTTATCCCGAATCGTCTATATATATATATATATATATATATATATATATATATATATATATATATATATATACACACACACACACACACACACACAGTCAACATGGAGAAAACAGTTTTAAACAAAATTGCCAAACATATTTTCGACATCTGCTCTAGTTTAGAGATAAAAAATTAATATAGCTAAAAAAAAGGAACAAGATAGCATGGCCCGCCAATGTAATGTATTATCTTCTCTATACGCAAGTCAATCAACTGGCGCGCATAACGGTTTACTGATATTACCTTGGCCATGGGTGTAGCATAAGGTCTTAATGCTGGAAAGGGGAGTGATGCCAAGAGGGAGGAGAGGTAGCCATCAAATTTAGCAGCCGCCATACTGCTTTAACCTCAAAAGTACACATCAGACTGGTACTTTTTTATGGTAAATTAATGTATTATGCTCTTCCATTGATGTTTTAGGTTGAAACCTCTATATTTTAGCCCTGTTTACACACATCCTAATTAATATTTCCTCAAATTTTTAATTAATCAGCAATATTGATATCACCCATATCAAGCGTTTGTTTGGTTACAATTCCCGGCGACATGCTCCATCTGGACCCTTCTAACATCTTTGATCTTGCCTATGGGATTTTAAAGGGTAACAATATCATCTTATCTATGGAAAATATGATTCCATGGTCCACCTTTATTTTTGAGTTATTCGAATATGGTTGGTATTTTCACCGAAACGACAGTCTGAAAAAGGTCGTTATTAGGCATTTTTAGCTGTTAAAAAAAGTCGTGTTTTTGGTTAAGGCCTCGCTCTTTAACTTCGCAATGTTTCAAAAATATTTTTTAAACACAAATGTATGTATATAAAAAATTCATTCTTACAGTTTTAACACTTATGTATCATCGTTTGTATCTAAATTTTTCTGTTGCAATGCACAAAACGTATTTTTAGATTTTTGCCCCTGAACTGTCACATTTTTTGCTGTCAAAATAAGCCAATATGAAGCAAAAAAATAATTTTTTTTGCTAGCAAACGGTACATTATTTTTAAAAAACGCTCTGGCAAAATTGTGTATCGTATGACTGTACACAATCTCAAATTGTTTCGAAGCATTTGGTTAGAAAATATTCAATTTATTTGCAATAGTTTGAAATGAATGAAAGATCATGGTCTTAAGCGTATTGCATTTTTTAACGTTTTCTTTACTGTTTAATGTAATAATTCCAGACAAAAAGCGTAATGGTTTCGCTGATTTATCAATTGAAAGGAAATTTCATTAATTAACGAATTAGCTACCGTAATGCTGTATTTTGTCTCGACAAAGTCAGAGTAGGTAGTTAAAACCAGTTCTAAAAAGTTACAAAGGGATTTTACGATATCGACTCTCAATCACGTGTTAAAAAATAACTGCCGTCAAAAATGTAGAAACTTTAGCCCAAGCCCTTAAGGAGATCATCATTGCCTGCCATCTTCGAACTATTCAATTTTTCTCTGTAAGTTAAGTACCATACAATGAGATATCAAAATATCCATCTGATGTGACGCAGGTAATACCTTCTTAAGCGTTGAAAAACGGTCACGCCTTCACTACTTTTTTTAGCTTTTGACTAGTAACCTTCAGGAGACAGGAAGCCATTTTTTTCTACGGAATGTCACAGGTATAGTAGAAGCAATATGTGTTAAGCAATACCAACTGTATACAATGTAAGAAACTATTACCTCTGCCTTGTCAAAGCATGAAACGTCATAGACAATACGACGGCCAAATTAAAAGTTGAAGTTCCATTTTTACAAAATGGCGGGTACTGGTCCCTCTTAAGGGCGTAAAAGTGGGGAAAAATTGTAATTTTATATAGGATGAACTAATGTTAGTTTTGTTGACTTTACTTGGGAGTGCTTGTCCTTTTTACGAAAAAAAAAAAAAAAAAAAAAAATTAGCTGCATTAGTTTTTCCATAATGTCACTTCAAAGTCAAAATTTACACGTATTTAGTTCTTATAAGTAGCAAAAAATAATTAACTTAAATATATTAAAATTTTTAACTGGAACGACATGTCTCAGGCATCTGATTGACATATTTTAAAATCCATTACAAAATATTTTTTTGTAATTTTAAAAAATCAATAAAAGAGGCCAAAAAATCAACATTTGAGAATTTTTTGTTTTTAATATTCGAGAATATATATTGCAATGGATGTTAAAAAAATCCCAAGCAGTATCCCCATGACTTGTAGTTTCAGCGTGAATTTTTTAATTTATGTTCGCTTGTTTTTGTGGCTCATAAGAACTAAGAATGTGCAAATTTTGACTTTGAAGTGCCAATACGGAAGAACTGGTTGAGCTCTTTTTTTGTACGAGCAAAACGTACTCCCAAGTATCGTCTAGAAAATTGACACTATCTCATACAAACATAAAATTACGATTTTTCTTCATTTGGACACCCTTAAAGGTGACACTATCTAGGTGTTGGAGGCTGAGAAGCGAAGGAGCAATAAGTGCGACACAGATGCTCGAAACTAGTATCCCACTGATCTTAACGCTCAAGACGGTGAACTGATGCACCGTGTTTCCGACCTACCGCTGGAACTATTAAACTCTAAGCAATGACCATGTCATTTTTAGAGACTGGAAAATTCATGACTTGATCTGTATGCTAGCCTCCAAGAACATCGGTGTATTCAAGCAGACATTATCTGCTCACTGGCTGCTCTATGACGTAGTGATATGGACCTGCATTTAGTTGCTTCTGTACTATTGGCTACGCGACTCCCAGGATGAGTCAAATAAGTCAAGGGCCAAATACGAAAGTGGCACGAATGGCTGGAATTACAGCATATGTATTACCCCGTTATTCTTACTGTGTTGCACTCAATTTACGGATTGTAACTTTAGTTTCGTGGAGTAATTTTTTTACGTTCACAAGTTAAGACGTAAATTAAAATTAAAAAAAAAAAAAGACTCACAGGATACTAAATTTCAAATCGATCAGACCAGTAGAATTACTAACATTTACTAAAAAAAAACTAGAAAAAAAGGTGAGGATCTTTAAACGGATTTCCTTGACTCATGGCTAAGAACACTCTCGGTCAAGTCAGCTTTCAAACAAAAAAAACCGCATCAAAATCTGTCCGTTCGTTTAGGAGCTACGATGCCACAGACAGACACACACAGATACACAGGGTCAAACATATAACAACCCTCTTTTTGCGTCGGGGGTTAAAAAACTTAATAATGTCAAGGACGTAGGACAGAGGTCAACTGCAAACTAAGGTCAGTGACTTCTTTACCTTTAAAGTTTTTCATACACTTGAGGTTGATCTGAGCTTTAGAACGTTACATGCACATCAGGACCCTTGGAAATGTAAGCCAAAACCCGTGAAAGTAATTCCATAATAATGTTTTCTTCCATACACGAAATAAATACTGGTATACGTAAATTTTAATAATAAAACACCACATCAACTAAAAAACTACCTATAGAAGATAGAAGAGGGGTGGGTGAAAATTACTTAAGATCGAGGGCGTCACCAAACTTCTTCCAGCCGACAACGAATTTTTTTTAAACGTCAAGGTAATCTAGGAATATTAACTTCCATGAATTTATAGGGCAAGTGTAACAGTGGAGAAATATGAAAGAATAAAAAAAATTAAGCGTGCCTAAAGTAAGTCTGAAAGCGATAAGTCTATACACAAATCCATGGCTTATTCAAAATTTGATCACAGAACTGCTTTGTATATAACTGCCTTGAGACTTTTAACACAAAGGTCACCTACAGTGGGATAAATTGGAAAATTGTTCACTATGCATAATATTTATATTACAACACCTATAATATTGTTAACTGTTGTGTGTTTCACAGATTTGTCCTAGAGAAACAGCAAGTCTGCATTACGTAAGAATCCTTGTTTTTGATAGTTTTATTACAGCCTTGCATATAGCTGTTTACATGGAAATATAAGTGATTTCTTCACGAACACATTCAACTGATTATTAGTATGCCAGTATGCACAGTAAAACATATTTTCTAACGAAAAATTTATCTACTACGTGGCAGTAGGCACAACTATCAAAAAACTAATCACTCTCAGGCAGGGACTACGTAAGACGTGATCGATTGCTCTATTACATAACAATCCTTCACGTAAGCAACGAACAATGTCGGCAAATCATTCGTCGAGTACAGGCAAAGGTAACATGACACAACAGAAGGCATTAATTCTCCTGAAAAGCTACTGAACGAAAATATTACGTGCTCTTCCCTCACGTATCACTTTACTTGAGAGCTTGCCTTTGACAAGTTTCCGTTAGGTGAAAGTGAACATAAGTATAAAGTGACGTCCCGTTCAAACGTGTTTGTCAAGGTGTTCCATGCTGACGTGAAAAGGAAAGTGTAAGTGGTAAAGCAAAGCGAGATGTCATCGTAATCCCGGCCTTACGCGAGATAAAACTATGATCCTCTTCTGCTCCAGATTTGAATGATGCTTATGAGCCATATTGTACGAGATTAAATTTCTCAAAAACATATAGCATGGTGATCAGTAAAGGAAGAAAATAGACACATGTCAAGTTAGGCCAAGTAAATATTAGCCAAGTAAGTTTCTTTAAATATTTGGGGAAGTATATAGTCAATGAAGACTTGAGATGACATCAAGAGATAAAAACAAAGGAAACATGTAATGGGAAAAGTAAGTTGCTATGTGGCAAACTAGATAAATAACTGAGGAACCACAAAATAAAATAGTTTTGTACTTTTTAAAATTTATTGCATTTGGTAAATTTCTATTTTAAATTGCGGTGTTTTTATTTAAATACAAAATATTTTAATTTTTTGATTTTAAGTGCGTGAAATTGTAACCTGCGACGTCATTACCCACAGTGAATTTTTTGTGTTTCGGTATGTCAGTTGGTTTTAGTGTAGTCTTTAAAACGGAAACACGCAAATTTTTACTTTAACAAGCCATTACACGAAAACTATGAGAGATAGAAAACATTTCATAAGAGCCTAATTTAGTCACATTTTGTGTCTTAAATAAGAAAAAGTATTTGGTACAAATTAAAAATAAAAACATGGCAATGAAAATTGCTGTAGATCGTGCCCTTAATTAAGGCGCCAAGGGCGAAGTTGACCGGCTCACCTGGTGTGGTATCACCTCTAGCACAAGACACTGATACGGCGTGCAGTGATAACGTAGATCATTCGCCTGACTGACACTTTCAGTTGTGACTCCATCTTTTTTTATTGCTGGAGAGTTTTAAGTAAAGTCCAATACACCTTTCTATAGTAGTTTTACCCACATCCCGTGAGCAGTTGTTTGGATGTAAAATATTGAGAAATGCCGTTCTTTACTATTTTGAGGGGCTGCGAAATGATCTTTCTAGTTAACTCATTGTTCTGAAACTAACAATTCCGCCATCGTTTGAAGTGTTTGTTCTTTTCGTAAATTCACATATTAGAAACAGGTTGAGAAGTTTATTAGAAAAAAGAGTTCTGCTAGCACGATGCAGCTCTGTTTACAGGGCAGGCAGGCGGCCGCCTTAAGAAGCGAAGATGAGAAAAGGCTGGAAGCTTTTAGATGTGCATGCGGAGGAGGGTGGAAAAGGTAAGTTGGATGGAAAGAGTGATTAATAAAGATGCAATGCAAAGAGCTGGTGAAAGAAGAAGAATACTGAAGATAATAAGAGAAAGGAAGAAGAACTAGATAGCACTCACTGAGAAAGGATTTAAGAATAATATTCTAAGTAATAGATTACGTCCAAGGAAACATAAATTACTCGAATCTGAAGATGAGGACAGTTGACCGGATACAATTGAGAACTATCGTGTGAAAACCTTCCTGCAGACAGAACACTAATGATGATGATGATGATGATGATTCCAGAAAGTGCACCAAACGTTTAAATGGCTGCAAAGTAATTTTTGCTGTACTGTTATCACAAATATCAGTTTTTCTGTGTATCCAGCAATAAACGCATAACAAAGTTCACATGGCAACGCACATAAATATAAATGCCGGAATATGTGGATCTGAACATTACGAGCTTATTCTACCTATGGCGCAGGAAAGAGTGCAAAGAATTATGAATGCGAACTGAATTACAAAATATTTTGTTACCAAGTTGTGAGTCTTGAATGTTTCCTCTTACCTAGTTTTGTAAGCTTATTTTTATTCTAGAGCGAAACAGGTTGCAATGAAGGTTGTGAAATGGTCAAAATATCTTTGGACACAACTAAAAAAAATTGCATTCTTATAACACATTTTTTTTTGTAATTTTTAATTATTCTTAAAATAAATGGAATGGATCACAGAATAAAGATTGATTATATATAATTAAATATGTATTTATTTATTCTAAAAATGTACATATATTTTAATATCTAACAAAATATCAACGTTTTATATTTGGTTGTAATAATGATATAATTTAACTGCTAAAATTCAAATTTTTAGGTTTTTGTTTGTAGCTGGAAATCCTTTGATCTTTGGGTATAGATATGAGAAACAATTTTTAAACTTTTAAATATTTATTTTCCCATTGACGTTGACGCACATTTAAATGTTATTTAAGTTACTCAATCATATTACAATCATTAAAACATATAGTGGTCTATAAGTTAAATTAATTCGATGTAATATCTCAGCAATCGCATACTTAAAGATATCTTATTTTTAAGTTGTATCTATAATCAGAAGTTATTTTATTCTGTAATATATGAATCGGTAAGAATCGTGGGATTCAGTATCACTATAACATTAATTATATTTGTATATTTATGGTATGTTCATTGGTGTCATTAAAAACAATAAATGTTCAGTAAAATGTTTTCCTGTTAAGGAAAATAATAATACTATCGCTATTATAAGTTATATTAAATTGTTCAGTAACTATAATTAGTTTATAAGTACGTTATGTTCATGTTCCTAATTTAGCAGCTGTTATTTATGTATCGTCTGCAAATTATATAATAATTCATAGTGTTGTTATCTTAGGTAAAACATTGAGAAAATTAAATCTGATTGGTATCCAAATAACTTTTCTTTAGTACGCCATTATTTATGATTGACCAATCAAGAAAATTATTTTCATCTTTGATTATAAGTCAGCTCATGGATTTCTGTACTGCATGTGGGTTTATAACTATACATTATAATGCATGTAAAATAAATCTACAAGCCCTAACAATCTTTGTTCCAGATCAATACAAATACGTTTTAATATCTGGAGCACTTAGTATATTATATTACAATTGATCTCGAGAGTAAAAAGTGCTAAAGGCGAATAGCAAATAACTAAGATTGGTAGTCTGACGTACTGTCACGTAATGAGAGCGAGTGCTCACCACGTCCAACAGTATTTCATTTTTAGCAGTAAGAGCATGGAGTTGTTATCTAACGAAGCGGGGTAGTGTGGCCGAGCGGTCTAAGGCGCTGGTTTAAGGCACCAGTCTCTTCGGAGGCGTGGGTTCGAATCCCACCACTGCCACAGACATTTTAGCTTATTGTGTCAATATATATTATGTGTTTAGTAGCTCGCATAACATATAAGGCCGGAAGAATTCATCAAATTAAAACAGTAACTTTTTCACATCCGTTCACGAAACACTGTGAAAATAATTTTTCGAAAGTTATACTGGCTTCTCGGATCGTCCGCATTGAAAGGTATAAAGACTTATTTTTTCCTGTGACAAATAGTTTATAGCATTCATTAAAATTACGTAAACTATTTTTTATGCATTTACGCAAGAATCAATCTAAAACAATGAAAACATCGATATCTGAACTGGTTTGATAAATATCGATGCTTAAATGAAAAATAATTTTACGTTTTTTCGCCCCTGCATAGCAAAAATGGGTCGGCGGTAATCTTGCACGCTATTTCATCCCTTGGCTCATTGTGGCGTTGTCACATTTAGTTCACGCTTCAAGGTCGCCCTTAAAGCTCCGTCGCTTCTAAGCCTCAAACATCCCAAAACATCTCAATGTAGGCGGCGCCCTTAATATGAGAAGATATTAAACACAATTTTTGAACAACTCTTTGATTCCATCGAAAGTTCCACATAACGTGTACACGTATACAATTTACCCGAACTGCTTTCTAACACGCCTACAGTTTGAAAAGGTGTGATGACTCCTTTTTATCTACATTCTTATATATTATTTGAATTAGCTTTCTAATTAATCGTGGTATTTTTCAGTCTCTTTTTTTTGTGTGTTTGGTGCACCAGTTCAAATGATAGCGCGTGTATTTAAGATCAAATTTGCGTATCTTCACCGGAGCAAAATACCCAAGATGATGTGCAACAACTCTAAACAGGTGAATTATAATGTTATGGCAGTATCTCGCGAAGTATTTTCATATAATATTCGGTATATTTGGCACACAATGAGTGTTGCTTCACATCACGTAACACTTGCTTGATTTTAGGTATGTATTGTTTTAAATTTTGCATTATTATCAATATATGTTAAAAACATAGAAAATTAAAGCACATAGCTTGCTCAAACTATGTGTAATATTTACCAATTCCATGCTTAGAACTTACTAAATATTACTATTATTATTATTTTGTTTTCTATGTGAGTTAAACTGACAAATAAGTAACTTTTTTGGAAGTTAGCAGTAAATAATAAAAAGCTGGAAATCATTGACAGCACTTTATTAGTCCAACGATAGCGTTACTACTGCAGGTCTAATGAATGCAACATAATACGATACCTATACTGGTTCTCAGAGTACAAGAACATAAGAAGGGAAAACTTCCACTTCTTTATTGTATATACCACGGCCTTTATCTGCAGAGCAAGCACCCGAATAAACGTAATATTTGGTGGCTACTAGTTTGTCAACGCGGTGGTATATATGTATACGTAAACAAGCTAAATATTTAAATTACAACTTTTCTTTAATCACAAACAAGCTTAATATAAATGCCGTCCACCTAAGTAATGTTGCAGTAGAAGCTTAATATAAATGCCGCCCCCTAAGTAATGTTGCAGTAGAAGCTTAATATAAATGCCGTCCCCCTAAGTAATGTTGCAGTAGAAGCTTAATATAAATGCCGCCCCCCTAAGTAATGTTGCAGTAGAAGCTTAATATAAATG
>PNEQ01092321.1:0-29053 GCA_003012365.1 Medauroidea extradentata
GCCTCGCAGTAGACCCCGACGTCCCCAAGACGTCTTCCTGACATCACCAAGATGTCCACACCAGCCTCTCTGCACAAGCTTAGCACCTCCTCCGAGCAGGACCAACGGCGAACTCCCGAAGCACTTCTTCTCTTGAATCACCAGGTAGACAGTCTCCTCAAGTAGCCAGTTACTGCCCTCCTCGACACAACACCGTCAGGGTTGCTCTCCACAGCTCACACCTCTGCAGCACTCCAACACAACACCACAAGTGTTGTTCGTCCTTCTTGCAGCCCGCTGGCGTCACACAGCCTCGACACCAACCACCGTTGCCGTGTTGCCATCCTCGAGACACAACACTTCGTCAGCTCAGTCGCGCCGACACAACACCTGAGTGTTGTGTGTCCCTTCTGTAGGGCACTGATGTTACTCAGACTCGACACCGACTACCGCCGCCGTGTTGGCATCCTCAAGACGCCACACCTCGTCAGCTCCGCCGATGTTACATCAGCCTCGACGCCGTCAGCTTCGCCTCTCGGCCCGTCACTTCTCACGACGTCCATCGCCACCCCAGTGGCAACACCGCCCCTAGGGACGCTCGCTGCCTCACACCTCTCTCGGTCTCACTTCATCTTCACTATCACAAGACTGCACAAGGCTGACTCTTCCCGACTCTCTTCCAGACTCTGCAATACTAGACTCTTCACTACTAGACTGACTTCCTGACTGTCACATCCCGACTATCACTTACAGACTCTCCACGACTGTCACTTCCCGACTATCACTTCCTGACTCTGCAATACTAGACTCTCCACGACTGTCACTTCTCACTGTCTCTTCACTACTAGACTCTTCACGACTGTCACTTCTCACTGTCTCTTCACTACTAGACTCCTCTCTACTAGACTATCACTTCCAGACAGACTTCCGGACTGACTCGTCACGACTCAACAAGACTCTCACCTCCAGACTGTCTTTTCACTACTCGACTGACTCATATTGCGCAGTTCCGATGCTTTTATACGGCCCCTTCAATGACGTCAATGGCTGATGACATACAGTGACCTAGAGTCTAAAAATAGACATTACCACGGTCGTAGTAGTTGAGAGTCATGTACTCGCACTGGCGTCATCGGGGAAAACCAGTGACGTCTCTCGGGAGTTGCGACATAGCTGCGGAAACCCATGACACCACTGGTTGACTCACAGGGCTGACCACCCAGCATGATGTAATGTGCCTGCTGCCCGGCCAACACGCAACTATATATATATATATATATATATATATATATATATATATATATATATATAGTTTTTAGGACACACAACATTATACTCGCAAGATAGTCAGCTACACCTGCAATGCCTGTGCAGGAAAATGTTGGTATTTTAATGTGCCTGAACAAGCAAACAACATTTTATTTGAGAAGAACATTTCAGTGAGCCACATAATAGAAGTACTGATTTTAGCAGTACTAATTTTTTTTACCTATTTTTAAAATTGTACATTATTGTGTACATCAGAATTTTTCAACTGATCGGCTGAAAGAAAAGTTGCACTGATTTTAAAGACATGCTATACCTAGCCCATTAACAATTTACATTGTAAATCAGACTGAAGGTATAAAGCCTTACTTTGTAGCATAGTGCGTCATCTATGAGAATGAGTATGATATATGACTTAAGGTGGATTCCAACGGTCGCCGACAACGCGGAACAGACAGAGCGGAAAATGCTCTCGGCCAATCAGAACGTTTATTTGCATTTCCGCGTTGTCTGCGTACCCTACGTTGAAAGTATTGGGCCGATCTAAACTTTTTCGGCGCGCGGAACGCAGACAACGCGGATTTTACCCAGAGTTCAGTGATGTTTGTTGATTATTTTGCCTACCGAGAGAACGACCATAATCAACCAAGTGTAGTGTTTTACAAATAAATTTACTGCGATATAAATTTCAGTAAAATCACATTTTTAATGTTGAGTGTATGTTTGCTGTATTATTTTAAGGAAGTCTCGCTTAAATCTCCACCGACGTTTAGTTATGAAAGTATTTTGTTGACAAGACTTGTCTAATATATTTGTTCAGAAATATACCCAATAATATTAGAAGGATGCAGTAAAGTGTACAATACTACTATCAACAGAAAATCGCAAAAATATTTTCATGTTTTTGGTTCAAACGAATGGTGCTTGTAGTGCATGCCGCTTATGTGAGGAAAGTTCTACCAGCGAGTTAAATGTTTCAGTTATTTAAATGGGTCTGGTACAATCTTATTTTTGTACGAGAGAAAAAAGAGTTAGGCGGGAGTACATCATTGTATTTTCGAGCTTCTTACCTGCACTAGATAAAGATTTTAGAAGTTCTTAAAATCTGTAACTTTGAAGTACTGAAAATTCTGGAATGTGTGTGTTCAAGGCACATCATTTCCAATGGTCAAAGTCACGATTATGTTTTTATAAGTGAACAGTAGGCCTATTAAAAACAATAAATTCGTGTACTTTGGACCATGGTTCATTGTGGGGTTAGTAGTAAAGAATAACATTTTGTGAGATGATTATAAGATTAAGATAGCCTTCCTGCAACTGGGATGTCCTGCGACAGGGTATTTGTCCCCTTAATTTGTCTTGGCCTCCCATTTCAGTCAGACTGTTACTAGCTTACTCACCATCTCCCTAAATCCCTTCACCTTACAGACACCTGTTTCTTTCATTCCACTCTTTTACAGTTCAGTTTACAACAGTGTAGGTACCCTCTCTTCCCCAATAAAGTTCTGCTTGAACCTTGTTTCCCAATTGTGCCTACCCTCTTATACCTCTCACCACCTTGAACATTCTCACTATTCTCTCCACCTTCTTCCTCTCCTGGAGTTTGCCTCGTTTCAGTGTCTAAACCTTTACTGATGGTCTGTAACCTTCCTCTCCCTCCCACCCCTCGTATTCCTTGTCCACCAACTATTAAGAATAAATCTAACTGTCTTTCTGTACACCTTCTTCATCTCCACTCCCAAGTATGGGTCTCAGATTGCCACAGCATACATATTATAGGCCTATTTCTTTATCTCCTTATTTGTGTACTGTAGTATACTTTTTTCTATTCCTTACTCCAAAAAATTAAAGTACATAATCTTTCAGCAATAAAAAGGCACTTCATCTCATACCTAATATATTTGAGGACATTAAAGAATTCAGAAGTGTCTAATGCATATGAAACAGGTACTCACCCAAAGGGTCGATAATAGGTGAACTTACATTTCTTGTTATTTTTAAGTAACCAGTGCAAATTATACAATACAAAATGATCTCACACCAGTAGTAGAAGTCAAAACCAGAAATACTAATGGTAGACTTCAAATCACCAGCAGTGGCTCATTGCACAGAAAGTACTACAATGCTTATCGACCTAAGTTACTTCAGATAACTGCTGCAAACAAAGCAGTGACCACATATCGGTACAGCCCAGAAAATACACAATATTTATATATTTTAATTATATCATATAGATAAGGTGTTTAGATGTATGGTAGTTGCAAATTTTTGAAGCAATAAATATATGTAATGATAACATTTTATAAGTTGTGTGAAGTGCAAAACTTAAACCTTCTCTTTGCTCCTAATCTACAGTGTGTCTGGTTAGTGTTATACTCCTAGTATTACAGTCAGGCCTCATGAAAGGGTGGTGTGTGCATTGTTGCAACGGTGCTCAGCAGGCCCTTTGGTTGGGAGGGTGAAGGGAGGGGGGTATCTGGAGCTCTTTGAGGCACAATGCTTTGATTATTATATTTCAACACTTTGTATATATTTTACTACAGCATATGTTTATAACATGTAATCACAACATTCAATGGCTCATAACCTTGGAAAAATTAAAGACCTCCTTCTTCGAACAGTTGAAACATGGATTGGTAGGGACCCGAGGTCACCATGTCAACGGGGTCTGAGCAGACTCTTGACGGGCCTGGTTACAGTGCTAGACCTATTCATATTTTAGATCCTTTGAAGAAAATGGGTTGGTGGAATGGAGGTTGTAAGAAAAAATTAGTCAAATAGGAAGAAGAATTTAAAAACAAAAACATACTATATATATATATATATATATATATATATATATATATATATATATATATATATATATATATATATATATATATATATATATATATATATATATATACATATACATATATACATATTTTTTAAATATCACATTAACATGCAATTTTATGCTGGTATACACACACACACCGGCTGAAATCAGAACTCCTCTTGCCTCAGAAACAGATTTGCTCCCATGGAGCTGGTTTACTGTAAATTTCATTGGTCATAATTAGATGATTTACAACTTCTATGTCAGCATGAAAAGCTAGTAAGGAAGCATTATAAATGAAATTAGTATTTTCAGCTTTAATGAGCACTTTTAAAAGTCTTGTAAGAAGAATAATTGGAAAAGATTGTATCTTATTAATGTAATGAAATTTACGTACAAAGTTCATCATGTACATTGATACATTTTTTTCATTAACTAGTATTAGAAATATACATGTCACCTGAAGTGGGGGTGTAAGGGGAACTTCAAAAATGCTTGCTTTATTGACAGAGTCAATTAAATTAATTGTAAAATGTTGTTGCATATTAAATTTAAATTGTACTGTATTAGATCACATTCCTTATTGTTTATGCTGACAGTATTCCACAGACAGCCTGTGGAATAAAACCATTTATCACTTATTGTTTATGTAGTCAGTATTCCTCAGATAGCCTTTAGAATAAAAACTTTTATCACATATTGTTTATGTAGTCAGTATTCCTTAGACATCTGTAGAAGAAAAGTTTTTAACACTTATCATTTATGCAGACAGTATTCCACAGACAACCTGTAAAATCTTGTCTTGTTATCTTGTAATACCTAATTTCATGCGTCTGATTAATGAACACACAATTACTTTATTTGATATAGTTATGCCAATTGGTGTAGATTATGAGTCCGCAAACAACACAGTGTTGAACATGTGAAGCCTTTGTTTTTGTTTATTGCGATTTATGAGAGTGTTAATTAAACCTTTCAGCAGGATTCATTTGCATTATTACATATCACGCTGAGCAGATAGAGCTGAAGGAGCCAACAGCTATTCACAGCACTAGATTTTTTTGTTAACGGTGAAGTTTGATAAATAATAAATCCCAAAGTTATGTTTATTTTCGAAGCAGGAATTACAATGTTAGGCTTCCCATTATTCACTAATGAGATATTGTCTTTTTTCTAAGTAGAACGTAACATACCAAGAGTGCTGTACAATAAGAGGAACAGGCCAAAAATTATCTTTATAGTATGTTGTTTGATTCATAAAAATAAATCGGTAAAGTTGAAAAGTAAATTTAAAAACACAAACTGAAAAAGCCCAGTATTAACGAATAATATGTGTTGAAAAAGTTTGTTGTAAAATTCTATAGATTATTTAAAAAAATGTTTTGTCAGTATTCCAGCAATTTTCTTCAAATTAAAACTGTAGTAAATGATTACATATAAAACGGGAGTAATGTATAATTAACATTCATACCCGTTCATTAAAATTTGCAAGACATTTACTGTACTGTACTGGATAGAAGAAAAACCTAGAAAACAGTTTTTGCCATAGTATTTTATTTATTTATTTTTTTTTTTAGAAAATATCCTGTAATGGTGTAATCTCTTGAACATGTGTTAATATTACGTGATTACTGCTTCGTAAATACTTCACCAGAAACACATCACACTCATACACATAGCTCGCAAAGTTGCAGAAACAATTTTGCAAAAATTCATCCATGCTGACATTAAAATTTATGTAATTTCAATTGACGTTTACGAATGTATGTACCAAACCTTCTTTTGAAATGTCCAGGTCAGTTTACGTATATATTAATAGAAATTTTCCTAGACAGCATATGTGGTGACAGAAATGAAACTGCTGCAATCTTACAATGTGCTAAGTTGGTCACAGAATCATCAGCATATCTGTACGTGCCAGAAATGTTACACTAGTAATATTGAATAATGCAGCACATTGCATGCACATGCTAGGAACATTAGTTACATTAGCAACATTGTAGTTGGGACCTTAGATCATATTGCCTGTACACACCATGCCAGAAATATCACACTGGCAATGTTACAGATGGGTTCTTGCAGTATGTTGCCTACATGTGCCAGAAATGTACAACCAACAACATGCTTATGTTATGCTCTCAGCACTAGAGATGTGCCGGCAACTAGCTCGTGACGTGTAGAGAATGTTACTTTGTAACATTGCATACACCTATTCTGCACATACTTAGAACATCACAACACGTTGTGGCAATGTTAATACAATGTGGGAGTGTGGCGTGCAGACAACGTGCATGAAAAATCACTGTACAGTTAGGGTTGGACTATTTTAAACCAGTTTCAAGTTCACAGACCAAATTATAAAATTTATGATCAGAAGCTTCTTGAATCTGTAACGTTTGCAGAATATATTAAAATCCTTAATTAAACTTACAGCGTGTGAAATATCAGGGGTAGGCAGTCTATGCTTTGGGAATCAGTGAAGGAGTGGAATTTCTGCCGAAGGAATCGATAAGATGTAGGGTTTTGTTATGTTAGGAAGGGTTTGGGAAGTTTTATTTATTTATTTAAGCCACCTTTGTACCCCATTCATGAGTATAATATACTCTGAAATGTAGGTGTAGGTAACTGCTTTTGTTATATTCCTTGCAAGGCCCCATGTTTATTTGATTTTATATTAGTTATGGTGTCAAGACATATTTAATTCAGAAAGATAATTCTTCCTGGCTGCGAACACTCATTAAATTTTCTTCCAGACTTCATGCCATAAATTTCCTTAATCACCCTCTTTCAAGCAGTAACATTGTGTTAAGTCTTTAAGGTGTGACCACGGTCTAAGAGGAAGAGGTCTTGACACTGCGTATGCTCTCCAGCAAGAGAAAGTGACCCCTTCATGTCGCCGAGCGCTAGTAGTAATTTGGTGGAAGATTTGTCTTGTTTACATCTCGCATTTTAACATTTTTGCAATTATTTACATAAAATAATATTAATAAGGTAAGCTCATATAGTATATACATGTTCCATGTCTATAAATGCTTTGGCATGTGTGGAACTGTTTTTATAAATGCGATGTTTTCTCGCACGACTGCCTTCTCTTAATTAAGTTGCTGCTCTTCTGCTGTCGCCATTCTGTTGCCTTTTGGCTTTTCTCGACACCTGCTGTTTTGTTGCTGCCTTTCAGTTCTTTTTTCTGTCGCCATGGCTGATCGTCCACCTTCTCCATCGCCCTCTTCTGTGCATTCTCGTCACTCCTCATTTTCAACGGATTCTGGTTCTTTTCTCACTGAACATGGTTCCAGGCGTATCTGTACTGCTCCGTCTCTGAAGGCGCCTGCCCGTCGCGACGTCGAGCCTTCTGATCAGTCCCTTCAGTCCTCTTCTACTCCGGTTGTCCATTTGACGCGGGCGGCGGAACTTCGTCTGAAGAGTGTCCATTCGGCGAAGCGTTCTTCGTCTCTGATCGTCCAGAAATCTTCATCCACGTCGACGAAGAAGAAGACGAAGAAGAAGAAAGTTCGTCCGTCGCTTGTCCCACCTTCGGACGATGCTGATTTTTGTGACCTCTTGGCCTACCACTTTGCTGCTCGTACGGCCCTTCCGGGTGCCACGTCATTGCCCCAGTCATCTTCTGCTGCCTCTGTTGTCACCAGCGGCTCTCTTGGTGCTTCTACTACCACAACAATTTGCTGTCTACACTTCTTCTCTCCTGTCCACCAGAGACCCTGCTGCCGCACCGCTTTTGGGGTCCTCCGTTGTTTTTCCTCTTTCTGGTGTCACACCTCTCTCGGACGCTGTTGCTGCTGCTTAATGTGCAGCGCTTGGCACTTGCTGCCATTCATTCTCTTTTCTTGCTGGCCAAGCTGTTTCTGCTTCTGTGCCTGTTTGCTCTTCTCTGTCCTCGCTACCTCATGGCCTTGCTTCTCCGGCTTTGTCATCGATTGTTGTGCCACCTGCAGGCAGCTCGACTGATGTTGCCTTTTCTCATTTGTCTCAACACTTGTTTGTTCCGACTACTGTTCAGGATGATAGTATCCTTCATCTTTCTCCGCCACGAGCTCCATCTTCTGTCTCCTCTGCTCTTGGTCGCATCTTGGACTTCGTTGTCTTATCTCCACCTCCGCATCTCGCGGATGCGTCGGTGTCATCTGCTTCAGCTACCGCTTCGGGTCCACACGTCTCTTCCTCTGTGGCCCGCGTTCAGGATCCTTCGCTGTCTCACCCTGATCCGTCGGATCCGTCAGTGTCGGCGCCTGAGGTGTCGCTCGCTGTGAGTTCAACTGTCTCGACGGCCAAATATGTTAAACGTCATGCGGTGTCTCCTTCTGAGGAGTCGGGGGTTGATGGCTGGGACGGCCATGATGACTGGACGGATTCTCCGCCTCAGGCAACTCCTTCTGCCCGCCTCGCATTGGTGACCCCGTCGCTTCCCAAGCCGAAACGTCGGTCTACTCGCGGGGAAAAGCGCTCCAAATTGCGGCACTCTTCTGCTCCTCCGTGTGATTCTTCCAGTGTTTCGCAGACACGTGCTATAGCTTCTTCCGTGGTGCCACTGTCTTCTTCTGCGTCTCTACCACCGTCCTCGGCACATGTACCTACCTCGAGCACCACCAGCGTTGTTCCCCGGTCCGTTGCTCCCATTGTTTCCGTTTCTCGGGATGCTTCTAAGGGTTCTCGGATTCCCTGTTGTCAACAGTTTGTTTTTGACGCGGCCTCTTCTTCTCACTTACCTCCTGGTTCTTCCCGTACTCCCAGTTCTGCTGTGCCGCGGGCTCTGTTCCTCAGTCTTCTGGTCGCTCTTCACGTCCTTCCGCTCGTCCGCCTCTTATTGTTCGTCAGGGAGGCTTAGGGGCTGCTGACCTGACTCTTGTTGCTGAATGGCGCCGCACTTTCCTGGATATGGTCGTCACCAACTACGATCAGAGCACTACTTTTCAAATGCCCGACAAGGCTGCCCACATCAAGATGCAGGAGATCCTTGCCGTTCGAGGGGACAAATTTCATACGTAGGTCTGTCCCGAAGATCGCAATACCCGAGTGGTGCTTCGTCGTCTTCCTTTGGACATGCCTCTCAAGTCCATTCGTTCGGCTCTTCAACATCAGAACATTCACGTACGTTCTGCTCTCCGCATGGAACGCCGTGGGAAGGATCCAGCTCCTTTCCCCCTTTTCTTGGTCGTTCTTGAGGGTACCTCTTTTCTGCAGGACGCCCTGCGGCTCCGCCATCTCGATGGTCTCGGCGTTGAGGTTGAGTTGTACTGTGGTGGCGGCCGTGTGACTTAATGTTTTCGGTGTCAGCGGTGAGGGCCGCCCCTCTTCTGTCTGTCAACTGCCACCTGAGCAGAAACCCACTTGTTGTCTTTGCCACGGCGAGCACCCGGCCAATTATAGTCAATGCCCGGCTCGCGAAAATTGGATGCACTTTCGCGATCAACGCCAGAAGTCCAAGAGGGTTCCGTCGTCTCGTTCTGGCCCTTCTGGGCCATGGCCGCTCCTGACACGTGCAGATCCGGCTCGTACGTTCGCTTCTTTGTTTTCGTCTGCTAATCCTACTGCTTCCCAGCCTCATGCTCACTCTTCTCAGACTCGTTCTGACACGTCCTTTGCTGACTCGTTTCATGACTTCTTTGACTTTCTTCGCCGGCTCGACATTTGCTCTTGGATCCCTCACTTGAAAGTGTTTCTCCGGGCATTCAACGAAAGTCGTTCCTGGGCTGACAAATGTGAGATTCTGTTCACGTTCATTTCCTTCCTCTTCTCGTCCTGCGATGGTGCTGCGGCTGATGGCTCTGCTGTTCATGTTTGATAGCATTCTTACTTGGAATGCACGTTCCTTGTCTCCCCGACTTCCAGAGTTTTTGGATCTCCTTCGTCGTTCTCGCCCACTGGTTGTCGGAGTTTCCGAGACTTGGCTTCGCCCTCCGCAGTCTCTTTCGATCCCCAACTATGTTGTTCATCGTACGGATCGCGTGGGTGCTTCGCGCGGTGGTGTTGCATTGCTTGTTCGTGTGGACGTCCGCCACTACCGCCGTGCTACCCCCTGCGTTCTGGATTTGGAATTTGTTGCCGTCCGGATCACAGGAGTTGCTCATCCCTTTACTGCTGTGGCTCTATACTTACCTCTGCATCGCGCTTTTCCGCTCCACTCGCTGGAATCTCTGCTGCGTCTTGATGCTTCTCTTCTGCTGTTCGGCGATTTCAACTTTCGTCATGTTCAGTGGGGCTGCGCAACTTCGGACTTTCAAAGTCGAGGTCTCCTTTCCTTCCAACAACGGTATGGTCTTCGCTTGTCTGCGCCGGCGTCGCGTACTTACATACCTGCTCGTTCGGATCATCGTCCTTCTACGCTCGACCTTTTCATCACTACTCCGTCGTTGCGTCTCTCTCCTCCTTGGACGAGTATGGCATTGGACTCGGATCATCTGCCTGTGTTTGCATCCTTGTCCTTCCCGTTGCTTCCCGACTCTTCTGCTCGTCGTTGGGATTTTCACCATGCGAACTGGCACCTCTATCGTCACTCGTTGGATTCGTCCCTCGATCCTACCATAGCTCTGTCTTCTCCAGAGGAAGTGGATCTCGCCGTTTCTTCATTTACGTCTTCCGTTCTGGCTGCTGCATCTGAAGCCGTTCCTCGCCTTCCCTGTGGCGGCGTCAACATCGATTTCCTCCACCCATCAGGCATGTTCTTCGCGCTCGTGACAGAGCACGGTCGCGTTGGCAGCATACTCGCTCCCACGTGGACCTAGATACTTATCACCATTTTCGTCGCATCGCCCGTTGGGCTGTGGAGCTTTGGCAAACGGCTCGTCAACTAGGTCTCCTGAGTTCCTTGTCTCTTTCTCGGGGTACTGTTTGGACCTTCCTCCGCAAGCACCGCTCTTCTCCAGATCATATGCCGCCGCTACAGTCTCGGTCACGCACATTTGAGTCCCCCGAGGAGCAGGCTGGTCTCCCTGCGGAGTGTTTTCACTCCTCATTTTCGCAGTTTATTTCATCCGCAAGCCATGCTGGTCCATCTGTTGATGCTTTCGTCTTTCACCCAGATTTTTCCTCCCCTCTTTCTGGGCGGCTTTTGACATCTCCCGGGGAAGTTGCACGTATGGTTGCTTCGCTTCCGCTCTGCAAATCCCCTGGCATTGACGACAATCCTGCTCAGCTTGTTCGCTCCTTCTCACGCAATGCTATCGTTTTTCTGGTCCTTCTTATCAACACCATACTTCGTCTGCAATATTTCCCTCTTCTCTGGAAGCAGGCCATTGTCGTTCCTATTCCCCAGCGTGGGGGGATTCCCACCTCACCGTTGGGCTATCGTTCTATTTTTTACTTCCTGTTCTTGGAAAACTTGCCGAGTTGGTTCTTCTGTCCCGTCTCCGCGTGGAAGTCGATCGGCTTTCCCTCCTGCCTGATCATCAGTTCGGTTTTGGGCGGGACATACTGCTTTACATGCGGTCGCGGCTGTTGTGGAACGCGTTATGGAGGGCTACTGTGCACGTCGTCACTCTGTTCTCATTCTGTTGGATTTGGCTCGTGCTTTTGATTCTGTGCACCACGGGGCTCTCTTGGTGAAGTTGCAACGCTTGGGCATTTCTGACCGTCTCCTCGCTATTCTCCACAGTTTTTTGACCTGTCGTACCTTCAAGGTCGGCGTGTCTGCTGCTCTGTCTCCTGCCCTTCCAGTTTCAGCTGGCGTTCCGCAAGGCTCGGTGCTTAGCCCGCTGCTTTTTGCGCTTTATGTGGCGGATGTTCCTCACCTCCCGGGGGCGTCTCTTTTTCAGTATGCGGACGATACGGCGGTTCTCCTTTCTGGTTCTTCTGCCCCTGCGCTTGGTGTGCGTGCGCAATTGTGTCTTCGGATTTTGGGGGACTACTTCGAACGGTGGGGTATTCAACCCAACCCTGCCAAGTTTGATCTGCTCTTCCTGACTTGTCGGCGAGTTCTGCCCCCACCTCCGCCGGTTATTTCTGGTCAACGTCTTTCCTGGTCCACTTCTGCGCGATACTTGGGTGTCTACTTCACTCCTTCCTTACATTGGGATGTTCATCTCTGCACCACGGTCGGCCGTGCATCTGGTGCTTTGCGCTCCGTTCGCTCTCTGTTTGTTCCCGCCTGTCCTCTTGCTCTTGTTGACTGTGTTCGTCTTTGGAGGGCACTCATCCTCCCCATTCTTCTCTATGGGGCGGCTATCTGGGCTCATGGTTCCCCTTCTTCTCGGCAGCCGATCACCAGCGCCTACCACAAGGGTCTTCGTGTTCTGCTGGGAGTTCCCCTCTCCACGGCTGTTCATCTCCTGTACGAGCTGGCTGGCGTGCGTCCCCCTGAGGAGGTGATCCACTCCATTGCTGCGAAGTTCTTCCAGCGCTCCGTCCGTCATCGGAACCGTCTAGTTGCTGCCATCGGCGACTACGATATCCTGGACCCCCATCCTCACCGGCGGATTCGAGACTTTCTTCTCGATGCAATTAATCTGATTGTGTTGATCCTCACCAGCTGTCCCTCGTCGTGGTAGTGTTGGCTATCCTTCTTCTGTTCGGCGCACCCCAAGGTTGTACGCCCCTCTCCTGCGAGTGCGCGGTGTGTTCGAGTGCGGTTCATGGCCAATTCGAATCTGCTGTGTTGTGTCACCGCTCGTGCGGTCCGTGTGCTGTTTTGTGCTCCAACTCCTGGGTTGTGTCTTCAAGGGTTTCTGTGTGTTTAGGTTAAGATTTGTTTGTTTTGCTGACCTCTCTCCTGAGGGGTCTTTCTGTTCTTAGCTTTAAGGTACTGTGCATGTTTGTTCCTTTGTATTTGCTGTTTTCTATGTTTTGCTGCACTCCAGGTTTTTCCCTATTTTTTCCCGGTCCCTACATTACTTGCTGTATAATTTACGTTTTCTGTTTTTTTTATTTACATTGCTGTTTTCCTGATAGAGCCCACAAGGGCTGGTGCAGGATTATGTTACTTTATGTTTTGCTTTTCTTAATAGCTTTTGTTTTATTGCTGATGTGTAACAAAAAAAAATGACAGTGTGAATTTTACCTTTCAGCACGATTCACATGAATTATTACTTTTCACGCTGAGCAAATAGAGCTGAAGGAGTCAACAAATATTCAGCACAGTAGCTTTTTATGTTATCTGTAAAGTTAGATAAAAAATTAATGCCAACCTAATGTTTGTTTTCTAAGCAGGAATTGCTAATATTAGGCTATACATTATTCAGTACTGAGTTATTGTCTTTTTTACTAAGTAGACCATAATTTACCAAGAGTGTTGTACAATAAGAGGTATGTTGTTTAATGCACTGCAACAAATCTACAAGATTAAAAGTAAATATAATAACACAAACTAAAAAAAAAATCTAGTACTAAGAAATAATGTGTGTTGCCATGGTTTGTTGTAAAATTATAGATAAAATATTTTTAAAAATTTTCTCAGAATACTATCAGTATTTTAATGTAAAATCTGTAATAAATTATCACATAGAAAAAAGATGTAATACATAAATTAACATTAATACCCTTTCATTAAAATTTGCACAAAGTTCACAGTATAAGAAAAAAAAGCAACTCCTAGAAAACAGTTTGTGCAATTATTTTCTTAAGCGAATATTTTGCAATGGTATAATCTCTTGAATGTGTGTCAAGGTTATACAATTATTAAATAATAAATAGTTCACCAGAAACACATAACACTAGCACACAGAGCTCACAAAGTTGCAGAAATTATTTTCTACAAATTCATACATATTGACATAAAAATTATGTTATTTCAATTGATGTCTTTATGTACCACGCCTTCTTTTTGAGTGTCCAGTTCACTCTAGGCATTGCATTTGTAGATATTTTCCTAGACAGCGTAGGTTGTGACCAAAATGAAACTGCTGCAATCTTACAATGTGCAAAGTTGGTGACAGAATCATCAGCATATCTGTACATGCCAGATATGTTACAGCAGCAATATTGAAGATGTATCCTTGCAGTTGAGATCTTGCAGCATATTGACAGTACATGCCATGCCAGAAATGTCACACAGGCAATGTTGCATACATGTGCCAGAAATGTCCAACCTACAACATGCTCATGTGCTCTCAGTGCTAGAGATGTGCCGGCAACATGCTAGTGACATGCAGAGTGCATTACTTTGTAGGATTGTCTGCATCTGTTCTGCATGTATACTTTATACTCTCTCATATAAGAATTCCACTTTTTGACGTTTGTGTTTGCATTTATTTTTTTAGTTGTTTCCATGAAATAAGCAGTGTTTTCCTCTGCCACAAGTAATCTCAAACTCTCAAAATATGTGTAAAATCTCAAAATCTGTGTGCACAAACATATTTAGCTGGGTCTTAAACTGTGCAATTCATCAAAATTAAAAGTTATTTCCTGCAGAAATTGGTACACACTGCGCCGTGTGCGTATGGTAGGTTAATGAATTGAGTACCTGGGTGGACTAACGACTTAAGTCAGAAAATGGCATTTTGAGTTAATCACATTTATAGTTTTTGAAGCCATGCTAAATTAATGTAGTCACCTTCATATAATGGTCTCTAGCTCCATGTATTATTGTCTGAGAGAAACCATTTGTTTATAGTATATAGAACAAGGTTTGGCAAATCTAAATTTACAATGGGAGGACTAACCACATAAGCCGGCTTAAGTCGTTAGTCCACCCAGGTCCTCAATTATTTAAAATAGCCATTAATCGTAAAACCAAAACAACAGTCCCTGGCAAATAAACACAAAAAATGCCCACCAATAAAACATAGAAGAGAACAGAAGGTGGCACATTAACAAACACAAAACCCAGAGGAAACTGTTGTAAACAAAAAATATCAAAGTGGAAACAATGCACGATTAAATAAATGCTGGGTTACCATACGTAACGGGCAAAGAAAAATAATTATTTAAATAATTAAATAGGCTCACTCGCCATAGTAAACAATACACACCAGAGGAAAATATGAAAGTATATTAAATGAGAACTCTGAAATTTGTGGTTGCTCAAAATGATTATTTAATATTTACTGCAATATTAAATATTTTGTTTTAATTTTTTTGTTAAATAAAAATTCACAACATTATTGACATCGATGAATAGTCCATTAGTACTGAAATTGTGCTGAAATTATAAAAAGCCCAAATCTTGCAAGCACAGTTAAATGAAAATAGTGAATTGATTATACAATTAATATTTTTCTTAAATTCACAATAAATTTACCTAAACAATAAATGCCCATTCTATAGGCTAAATAAATATTGTACGTCCCAACCAATGATGTAATAAATTAATAAAAAAAAAATTACAAGTAAATTGGATGCATCTGTTAGGCCTTATAAAATTTTAAATTGTTATCAAATTCAAATTAACTATTAAACACGTACAAATATTACATAAAAAAGGTAAGTGTGACAGCTGTTAATTTATAGGTTAAAATATACAAATTTAATTGCAGCTTATCTGTTCAAAGTCTCGCAGTAGAAGAGTACAGCACGCTGGGGTAGCTTCATGTTTCCCAGTTACAGCGGCAAAACAAAGAAGACGAAAAGGTGAAGAAAATGCCCCAAAATAGGCCAGAAAGACTGGACTTCTGTAGTAGAGACTACAGGACAGCTCGTCAATAGTCCAGCTTGTGAATAGGCCTAGACGCGAATTGGCAGGGACGTGAATATTCCAAGACGAGAATCATCCAGGTTGAGAATCGGCCTGGACGCGAATCGGCAGGACGCGAACCCTCACTACACAGAAATTATCAAAATATTATAGAAGATGAAAAATTTAAATAGAACACAAAACCTCTCGTAGGAAAATTACTCACCAGACGAGGACGAAGATAATCACTTAACGAAATAATAGATTAAACAACCACGATAAAATATAAAAAAAATGTAGCACTACAGGTTTTCTACTACGTCAAAATATATTGATTAGCTACATTATAAAAAAGGTTAAATAATGGCAACTCAAGTGCCAAGATCTGCCAAAAAGGCAGGAACACCAAACACACTCATCTTGACGATACGGTGGTTGACGGCAAAGTCTCAAGAAAATCAACGGAAGAAGCTGCAGAAACGTTGAACAAAAGAGAATCGAAAATGGTGTAAAGTTAGAAATGGTTTGGGAAAGAACTGCTATTTTCTACATTACTTGAGTGTCCATATTTTTATTAGGTTATGTGTTAGTAGTGGGATCAAGGCATAGTTAATTTAAAAAGATAGTTTTATTGGGCTGCAACTACTCCTATTTTCTTCAAGACTTCATGTCATAAATTTCATTGGTCAACCTCTTTAACATAGTGGTCGTGTTGAGTCTTCAGGGTCTGACAAAGCAACTTAAGTAAACCTACAAAACATTTGAATGTTTGGACGTGCTATGTGTCTGCAATATAAATAATGTGTTAAAATGTATTACAGCAGGATCAGGCTGGTGAGGAGGAAAGGAACTTTAAGCCTAAGGTATTATTGGAGGAATTGGGATGGAAACTGTTGAGGGACAGGAGGAGCATGGAAGGACTGGTTAGGTTGTATAAGGCAATGAATGGGGAGGGGATATAGGGTGGTTTGGCCTGTAAGCTAAGCAAGGCAACTTTTCTGTAAAAGGGAAATAACAGTAAACATATTTAGAGGGTATGGATGAGAACGGGAGAGGGGTAGACAGTCAATGCTGGTGAGAACAGTGAGGAAGTGGAATGTTATGAGGGAGTGAAGCATTCTGCGGGAGGAGTTGGTGACTGTGAGGGTGTTTGGAAGGATTAGGAAGGGACTGGAGGATTGGTACTGTGTGGATTGGGAGGAGTCTGCTCAAAACTGTGTGTTAGCGCAATTGAAAGAGTAAAACTTATTATTAGACAGTCTGTCACAATAACTCTTTTAGCCATATTAATTTGTATACAGATTAAGTCATCTAAAATTAAGTAAAATTGGTATATCCTATTGTTCTAACATACTCTCTATATAGTAATAGGTAACCATGTATAGTATGTGGAATGACAGTGAAGTAAATCAATAATGCCAAAAATATCCACAGAAGGCAGCACTTCATTAGCATCCTAAGAGAAACATGTGTAATGCTTATATTGAAAGTGGTGCAAGTCATTGTTGACAGTAACAGTGTTGTTTACAGTTCGTTTTGGTTAATGTTTGAGTGATTTTCTATTGACATAAGTGTTTGTTTTGTCCTATTGTACATTGGTAAGTTTTATTTTCATGGAAATTGTTTTTGACTGCTAAAATAACGAGTAAAAACAATAAAATAAGCAATAGAAAGTGAATCTGAACTGTCTTCAGCAGCTGATGATCCTGACAGTGACCCTGATTTTGTTTTAAATAATGACAACAGTGAGACCTCAGAAGATAAAGCATCTGAAGAGGAGTTAGGCCTACCTAATACATCTGACAAACTGTCTGAAGTACTGAGTCAAGAGCACACCTACTGTAAAATACCTCCAGGTAATTTCCATAAACTTAAGAGACCTCTCAATGTAGAGAAAGTTAGAGCTAATTATAAAGTCTGTGTTCACGAATGTGGTGAAGAAGTGAGCCATGGTGAAGAAGCAACTATTGTTGAAAATGAAGTTCTCGTTGAAGAAACTGGTAATGTTGAAGAAACTGGTAATGTTGAAGAAGCTGTTGAAGAAGTGGCTTTGTTTGAAGAAATGGCTTTTGTTGCAGATGTTGGTAATGATGAAGCAGGTGGTAAAGATGGGGATGTTGATGTTGTTGGTGGTGGTGATTTTGAAGCTGGTAATGTCAACATGGGTGATAATGCTGACATGCATGATTGTAATTGTGATAGCATTGGTGATGCAGGGCCTGTAATAATTCAGGGAGTAGAAACACCTGATGGGGGAAAAAATCCAGAAAAAGGCAAAGAGTTCCCGAAAAGCATAAAGGAAACATTGCAAAAAATTATGTAATTCGGGGAAAAGCTACTTTAAGAAGAAAGGAAATGAAGTGCCTGTGAAAATATTCACAAATAAGTTGTGTCAGTGTAGACGTAAGTGTGATAAAAAATTAAGTCTGCGAGAAAGATAAACTTCGTTCGAAAATTTCTATTCTATGGCAAACTTCAAGCGACAGAATGCATATTTGTGTGGCCTTATACAAAAGGTGTTCGGTGAAGCAAAGGCGACCTTGTGCAGAAGACTCTGTTGCTCGTACTGGGTCTAATACATGGACAGGATGGAATAACAATCCAAGTATGTAAGAAGTACTTTTTGGGAACTTTTTTAATTTCTGATGGAGGTATGACAAGAGCATTGTTGAAGGTGCAGCAGGGCCATGAAGCAGAAGAAGACTTGAGAGGAGCAGCTGGATGCCCATCTCGAAAAATACCACAAGAAGACATTGTCTTTGTTCGGAAACACATTGAATATTTACCCCATTCTGAAAGTCACTATAAACGGGCATCAAAACCGGGAGGCAAAACATACCTAAGAGAGTTATTGGATATACGAAAAATGTACTCACTTTATGTTGAATGCTGTGAAAAAGAACAAAGAATACCAGTCAAAGAGTCTTACTACAGATTTGTGTTTAATACTCAATACAACTTCAGTTTCCATCCACCCAGAAAAGACACATGCAAGAAATGTGACATATTCAAAATAAAAATCAGCAACCCTGATTTGATTGATGAAGAAAAACGACACATTGAAACAGACCACACTCTCTTATCTTCGTAGAGCATAATATGTACGGAAATCTATGTTGGATGACAAAGAAGCTGCAAAAGGTAATGCAGATTCTTATGTCTGTTCCATTGACATGCAGAAAGTCTTGCCCTTTCCAGTTCTGACAGTAACTGATGCCTATTAAAAAAAGAAACATGTACTTTTATAACTTAGGAGTGCATGATCTTGTAGCAGATACAGGCAATTTCTATGTGTGGGACGAGTCAATAGCATCCAGGGGTGAACAGGAAGTGTCTTAATGTCTGGTTAAACACCTTGAGTTAAATGCTCTAGATAAGAAGAACGTTATTTTTTACAGTGACACGTGTACCGGACAGAACAGAAATATAAAAATGACATTGTCTTAGATGCAGTTTGTTTCGAGAACGGACACACAGATAGAAAGGATTGATCAGAAATACTTGGTTTCTGGTCATTCATTCTTGCTAAATGATTCAGATTTTGCATCTGTGGAGCATGCAGCCAAAGGCAGAACTATGTTGCTGAAAATTGGTACGACATTATGGCAAGTTGTCGGCGCAAAAATAAATTCATAGTTTGCAAAATGCAGGTTGATGATTTTTACTCAACTGAACCATGGAGACATACATCACAAGAAGAAAAAAATGAGGGTAACGTTGATGTTAATTGGCTTAACATCCAGTGGTTTAAATACGAAAGAAGTTCCCCTTTCAAGATATTTTATAAAGAGCATCTTCAGGACTTCGTAGACGTCTCAATTTTGGACATTAGACCCATACGGAAAGGAAGACTGATACACAGCTTATGCTGTATTCCAATTGTTAAACTCTACAAAGAGCCGAGGGCCATTACCAAGATGAAAAGAAAGGACATGTTTGATCATTTGTCATTCATCCCACCAGGGTATCATGCCTACTTCCTAAACTTAACAGCAGTATAAGAAGTAGAGCCAAACATGCCGGATTTATAATATAAGATTGTTATTGGTGTTAAAAAGACTACTCCAGTATTGTTAAAAGAGAATACAGTTACTTTTTGTAGTACTTTGTCTACTTATTTTTACAGCAATGTTTCATGTTAGGGATAAAATAATTTTATTCAGTTTCGTTTCAAAGGGATTGAATTTTATAATATAAAATGGTAACAATGAATACCTATTTTAATCATTAGCTATTTTAAATTGGTCAATATAATTTCCCTTTAATGACGTAGGTAAATACGAAATCACAAAAAATGGGTAAATATTATTTTAACAAAAAAGTTAAGGAATGTCAGTGGTGTATGTACTTTGGTCTATTATCTTTTTTTGATGCTACCTTCCACCAACTGCATTTTATAATAAAATGTATACATTTTCAGAACCTGTTAACAATAAAATTGCACAGGAAATACTGAAGTAAGTCATTACTTTTTATTTATTTCAATATTAAATTCAGAATGACAGCGGTGTATGTACGTTTATCTCATTATAATATTTGACATGTCAGTTAATATCTTATATTAACTGCTCATAATGAAATTTCAAGAAATCTACAATACCAGTTTTACTTCCAAACTTCATTAGTATACTACCAGATGTAGAAGTAGAAGCTTATGCAAAACCTTGATTATCTCAAAACAGCGAGAATGTGACTTAAACCACTATCATTCTGATGGGCTCATATATTGGTGTGATTTGTAGGCCTATTGTCTACAAAATAATACCTCTGTACACATGTACGACACAGATACAGGCCTTTAAGTATATACTACTAAGTTTTAATGCAGAATATTTTTATGTAGTTAGGAACTAAGTATTTTAATAGGCTCCCAAATCAAAACTTTTAACATCTTTGTAAGTTTATAATTGTGACAAACGGGTGTTGATGAATTTTGTCATTTAGCTTTCCTAAGTGGATTGGGAGTAATTTTTATGTGTAACATATTTTTATGGCGTTTGTAGTAACATATTGTGATGTTCTTATACTAAATAATGTAATCAATTGTAATATAAATGGTTGCTGGTCTCGTGCGATGTTTATTACATATATTTACATACTTCGCATCTTCTAGGGTTGAGTTAGAAAGAACACAGTGAAGCCCACATTGTCAACATTTGTATGACAGTCACCGCCTACAGTCGTGACGTCCTATTTAATATGTTAAGCGAATAAGTTTTCGTATTAGTTGAATGTGGCAAGGATCATGATCACATTTATTTGAAACTTATTTGAAACGACAGTTTCTTGATAATTAAATGGATACACCATACATAATTCCACGGATAATTTTGTAGCACAATTACACTTTTAACACGAATAAATTCACATTTTACACTTCCAGCTGTTAAGAAAAGTAATCATACATATCTTATTTATCGTTTTGTCATAACAATATTTACTTTCTTTGTCCAGCTCCACAGACAGTATTGTAAATAAAGTTGTGCATTATGGGTACCTACACAGAACATTTACAGCTTTCCACGACCGTGTGAATCGCTAGGTCAAAAATCCGCTCTGTCTGCTCTGTCTGTTCGGCGTTGTCGGCGACCGTGTGAATCCACCTTTAGTTTGACAGTTTAGTCACAGAATAAATAAGGAGTAACATATGCGACATGGAGTGTGGGTTCCTTTGATGTACGCAAACTCGTGCTCTGATTGGCTACAAATGCTCTGCCATATTCAAAGTGCGTTAAAAGTAAACATTGTATGCTGTATAGTGCTAAGTTGGCCGTGTAATTGCTGGTAATACTGAAGATATTTAACAAATTTGATTACGGAAATGATTGTGATTATTGACGGGAACGGTGGTCGTGGTGAGGTGTGTATGTAACGATTTACCCGCGGCGCCAGCTCGTTAGGTGAGAACAAGCACTCGGTAGAGCTTGAGACTCTCAGGGGTCGTGCGGCCGACGGCCGTGACGTAAAGTACTCACCCGTTCCTTGTCAGTTATGCAGTGAAGTCTAGGTGCTTCCCACACCCGTAGCACTTGAGAAAACACTCCCAGGGAACACAAGGGCACCCTGGACGCCCATTTACTTACATGAGAAAATGAGCGGGTTAAGGCCTGCACCTTATAACCGTGAAGCGGTAGTCAATAAAACAGCAATTTATCACTCATGTGTTTTATTGAAAGAGTCGTCGTTAATCCATACAGAGGCACACTATGGCGACGGCTGAGATGACCCGGACCTAGCCCGCCCGGTGGGCTGTGCGGAAAACAAAAGCTCGTCACAGGACAGCACATAATTATTATGTGCTAGAATTTAAACCCCTGGGCTCGAGAGTTGCAGGGGCGAGGGGTGTCGCCGGGCACAGCACAAAAACGACGTTCCAGTAAATTACATTAAACTATTGCAGTGAAATGATTAGAGCAAAGTTGTAGGTGCCCATCGCGACACAAGACACGTCGACTACCTCGAGCCGCCGCTCAATGACAACTCCCGGACGGTTCGCGCGTCACCTGGCTCGGCTGCCAATTGCGCGGGAACCGTCTCTTGCACTCATAATTACACTTTAACAAGTAAACACAAACCACTAGAAGGCAATTGTAACTTAAGAAATGAATAACCCACATAACACATCAGGGGGCCGATTAAATATCGCTTTTGAGAGGTGCAGCGCAAAATTTGAATCTGCGCTGCGTTGCTTTGGTATTAAATATACAAATACGCAGGTGCAAGTGGTCACGTGACGGCGCAAAGTGCCTGAAAATCTGCGACTAGCAAATGGCTCGACGCAAGTATATCTGCGCCCTTCGCACATGCGCGTTGGGTAATTTTCGGGTGTGTGAAAGTGAATTAACATAAAAGTTGGATATCTTTATCTTTAAGCAGTGTTCTATGAACTTTAATTATTTACGTTTTCGTATACACATTTAAGTTTTTAGTAGTTACGAAATACAGTAGAAGTTCGAAACTGAAATGTTTTTTTTACCAAGGAAGCAACTAAAAATGGGCAACGATTTAATATCCTTTCCGCGCAATATATTTGGAGGGAATTTTCCGTGGCACACGACGAGAAAATAGAGTTGGTTATGATGTTATTCGTACCCTTAAAAACTTTGTTTAATTTAAAATATTTATGCAAATGATAATGTAAATAAATAGCTAATATATTTTCAAGTACCTGTTTGGCTAAGTGCTTGGAACAGTGACATTCCCTGTATTTTCCTTGCTGGGATGGGTGGTTTCAACATCACATCTAACTCGCCGACTTGTTTCCACATTACACGTGCTTTATATTTAAGAGTGATGCTGTTGGGATTCTCTTTATTTCATAAAATGGGAGGACTATCATTTTAGTTTTAAGTCTTTCGTGAGACTTGCTGTCTACACACATCACACCCTATCTCGGTGAACATTGCAACCATCTAGACCTAATTAAATTTATTGCAGCACAGTTGTACGAAAGCCACTCGTATTCACTACACACTAGCAATGAATTCTTTAGAAATAATGAACGTATCACGATTTGATAATTTACGACTCGCTGAAAGACGAATGCCGCATGTATAGCCCACCTAGGTAATAGGCCTACACTCACAAATACCATGCCACACAAGTTAAAATAACTTACGTGAATTTCAAAACTAGGTCACTCAAATTAATACCAGTACAAATATAAAATGTATACATAATTTTTTGCTCTAATCGCGTCACACGTCTATCACTTGGGCACTTTATTTTCCGTTAGCAACATAACGTATGTAAAAACTGGTTACAGACGAAAACCACTCTGTGTTCCAATTGTATTACAAAAATGCTACTCTTCACAAATATAGTACTTAATCATTCACGAACAATCTCATTCAATAAAAATTAACACATACTTTCACTACACTGAAACCACGACATTATAGAAATTAATTTTTTCAAACTTCAAAATGCAACTACGACATATACGTTTATAATGAAAACTTTGTGACAATATTCCTTCATAACTTGATATGAAACTACACTTCTTACATCCTCGTACAAGCACAAGAAAACTACACAATTTGAGGTTACGAAAAATATAACCAAAACATTACTTTTAGCGCGAGACATGTTCACTGCTACATGGAAGCTATATCTGCATGTAAACACGCGGTGAGCAGACAGTTTTTGTCGTCAATGTGGCAGTGAGAAAGATGTTACAAATTTTCTGATTGGCTTGTGAAAGTTGGAGAGGGGAGGCAGTTGCGCGGAGCCGGAATAGGTTCCGCCCCTTGCGTCTTGCGTTTTCGAGTATATTTAATTGCAACTACGACTCGAGGTGCAGGTGCAGAGCAGATTTTCTTGCGTTGCGCTGCGTCGGTGCAAAACGCAAGTGGTGATATTTAATCGGCCCCCTGGTTGCAGAAACGTTGACACAACGTTGCATTGTTGAAGTTGGCAACGTAACTATCAACAACGTTGTCGTAACGTTTCCATAGTAACCATAATCACAGCCTTTATTTTGCTACAATGTTGATGGTATTCATCTATGGCAATGTACTGTTTTAAAACACATATTTGTTTTTATTATTAACATTTATTGGATATTACTTAAAACTTTGTGTTCTTCATATTTAGTGGATTGGTGTGATTAATATATCAGCCCTCAAATGTAATGTGTAATATAAGTTTGGTTTATACCTCACTGATGAAATAATAATATTTGCTATTGTCTTATAATCCACATGGTAGGCCCTCAGGGTTGCGATAGTATTCTGACGTTGGTTTTCCTGAAACAGTTCAATTGTCTTAATAAAACAACACACAAAATAATTAGTTTAAGAAACACATTACCAAAATAATTTAACTAGGCCTATATATTGCTTCAGTTGACAAAAACTGTGAACATATAAAGATAAAATTTTGTTTATTCTCCAAAAGCATTTTTTTTTGTTTACATTCACGCCTTACAACTTTAACAGAGATGACAGCTGATGAAAGTAAAGAATATATATAAATTTATTATTTGTATTTTCCATCATAAATTACTTTTAATGAATATTATTCTTACAACATTTTCAATTTCTTAATCAACAACTTGTCCATAGATAATACAAAAGATATCAAAGACATTCAACTTACATTTAGCATTTATGAATGTAATAAACTAAAATAATATGTTGATTGATATTCAACACTATCCCTCAATCTTCATCTTTTAGGTTCATCTCAGATATGAATGTTGTATACATATGTTTGGACAATGGTTTGGTAAGTACATCAGCTAGTTGACATTTCGTACTTATATACTCTACATGTATTAAACCTTCTTCTATCCTTTGTTTGACAAAGTTAAATTTTATGTCCATATGTTTCAACCTTTTCTGATCTTGATTAGTAACTATTTTAATAGTACTTTGGTTGTCCTCATATATAGTTAAATTTTTACTGTAACATTTACACCCAATAACAACTTTTGAAGCCAGCATGCTTCCTTTACAGCCTCACACAAAGATATCAATTCTGCTTCAGTTGTGCTAAGTGCAACAGTGTTTTGTTTTTTGGACCTCCAAACAATAGTGTTATTGAACAACTTAAAAAAATCCACTAGTCAATTTCCTATCACTATCTCGAGCCCAATCAGCATCAGCATGTCCAGTCAGCGGTGATGATACATTGCATTGTTCTTTAGAATATACAATCCTGTACTTAACAGTTTGTTTTACATATTTAAGCATACTTTTTAATGCTTTCCACAAACTTTCATTTGGCGTTGTTTGAAATCGACTCAAATAGTAAACAGACTGAGCTAGGTCTGGTCTTGAACCTGCAGTTGCATACATAAGTGCTCCTTTTAATGACCTACACTGATGTTCAAATTTCACGTCAACAATAGCGTTATCTAGGTAATTCAAAATTCGCATCCATAGGTGTGTCACAACCCTTCGATTTTCCATGCCATAACATTTTAAAATGCTTTGCTTGATTGTCGATGATCCTTCCTTTTCGGTTAGTGATTGTTATCCCTAAATATGTTAATTCTTCACAACCCATGTCTTTCATTTTAAAGTTTCTTGATAAAAACTCTTTTACTTTTGTTATCTGTGATAGAATACTGCCAAATATTAAAATGTTATCAACGTATAGTAACAAATATGTATCATTCATGCTAAACAAGCAATAGTCATTTTCAGATTTTTTGAAACCATAGCTGGTTATGGTGTTACAAAATTTTTCATACAATATTTTGGTGATTTCCTCAATCCATATAGTAATTTTTCTAACTTCAAAACTTGTCTAGATGGTATTTCTATTCCGTCTGATAGAACTAAATATTCTTCTTCATTTATATCACCGTACAGGAAAGCTCCTTTTACATCCATTTGAAGGATATGGTATTCTCTATACGCAGCAACAGACTACAGTTCTCCTAATGTTTGTAATTTTAAAACTGGTGAATAAATTTCTCCTAAATTCTCTTCCTGTTGGAAACTCCGTACTACTAGTCTTGCTTTACATATTTCTTTTTCTCCTACCATCTTCTTTGTGAATATCCATTTACTATCCAAAATCTTTTTATTTTCAGGTTTTGGAATTATTTTCCAAGTTTGGTATTCTTCTAACATCTTTAATTCTTCGATCACTGCTTCCTTCCAGTTTAGTTTGTCATCTCTTTCTTCAATGTCTTGAAAAGTTAATGGTACATCTTCTTGCATAGTAATATAAGCAAATTGTGCTTCATCATTCTCATCTAAACTCATTTGGTAATCTTCATGCCATTTTGGTCTTTGTGTCTTCCTTTGCACTCTCCCTTTTTACTTGTTTTTCTAAGACTGGCTCTTCGCTGTTATTTTCTCTTATGCTGTTTGTTCTTTTTCTGTTACCAGTTCCTTATTTTCTTGTTGATCTTCTCCTAGCATAAACGATTCTTTTCTGCCTGTCGGTAGATAAACACAATCATCATGTTTTGACCTCTCATCAAATTTAACATTTCTCGCAATTACCACTTTTTTCTTTTCCATGTCGAAAATTCTATATCCTGAAGTGCTGTGTCATAACATAATAAAATTTTCTCCGGTATTGTCGAATTTTTGTCTTTGTTGTTTACGGCAATTGAACCAAACACTCTCGTGTTTGACATGTCTGGTTTTCTTCCACTCCATTCTTAACTTGCTGTTCATGATCTTCCAATTGATGGACTTCTATTTGTAACATAATGGTGCATATAATATTGCATCAGCCCAAAATTCTTTTCATAAGGTTGACTCTAAGCAGTGCTGTTCTCACCTTTTCAACTACCGTGCGATTAATTCGCTCCGCGACTCCATTCATCTCGGGATTGTATGGTACTCTGTATTGTAATGAGATACCTTTCTGGTCGCCAAAATTTTGAAAAACCGTTGACACATATTCTCTACCATTACCTGTCCTTAGGTTTAAAATTTGTTTTCTAAAATGATTTCTAGTATAGTTTTAGTAACTCTTAAATTTTTCAAACACTTCTGATCTTTCTTTTCACAAATACACAATAACAAAATGTGTATAGTCTTAAATGAAAGTTAAAAAAATATTTGTAGCCCTCTCTACTTATTGGACATATTGGTCCACAAATATCTGTGTGTACTAATTCAAGTGGCTTTCTTGCTCTATGACCTATCACACTGAAAGGTTGCCTTGTTGTCATTTTTGCCACTAAACAGGGTCCACATAACATATTTTCTACTCTATGGTTTTTCAAATCGTCTAAACCACTAACCCAATTCTTCTTATATAATGTATTTATGTTTTTAATTCCTAAATGACCTAAACGTCTATGACATAAATTAAGTACGTTGTTACAATCCTTAGTAAAAGAGTAATTTCATTTTTGCTCAGTAACGTCCATTTCATCGTTATAAATCATAATATTTGTATTTCCTACCATTATTATTTGATCCTTACAATAAACTTTAACTTGGATATGATAGAATACAATTTTAAATCCACCAGATTCCATTTTCGATACTGACAATAAATTCCTTCTCAATTCAGGTACATAATATACAATCTTAATTCTACAAAATGTAACTTTGTTTGCTACATAGCATTTTTCTCTGATATTGCCAATTCCTGTTGCTTTTAATAGTACACCATTCTTAGCTGCAGCTATGTTTTTGTGTTCCTTGAGTTCAATATATTCCATTGAAGAATTCTTTACTCTTTACTAGATGATCAGAGCATCCTGAGTCTATACACCACATCAACTTTACATGGTTACTGTTATTTACCTCATGACTGGTGTCACCAACAATAGCTACATTATTTGATATGTGATGTTCTGCTGTATAGACTTGACGACTTTGTTCTCGTCCTCGTTCTCGTCCTCGTTCTTGATCTCGTCCTTGTCCTCTAGTGGGTATGTTGTAATTTGAAGACTGCTGAAATTCTTCACGCTGCTTGTATCCTTTAAAATTTCTACAATTTTGTAGAAAGTTCTGTCCTCGGCTTCGTTGACAGTTACCACAGGTCTCTCGTCCTTGCTGGAAATTGTTTCTCATGTTGCATTGGTTGTTTTTGTGGCCTGGTTTTCCACATACAAAACAGGAAAATGCATTAGTGTGCGCCATATTTCTACCATCATATTTATCTTCTGAATCTTTTTTCTGCTTCTCTTCTTCTCTATGTAGTCTGTTTTTTTTACAAAGTCTAACTGTAACTTTTCCATTGTCTCTGATGCTATAATAACACTTTCATATGACTTTGGCACTGACAGCAACACAAAGTTTACTTTTTCTTCTTCACTCAAAATTGTGTCAGCTTCTTTCAGTTCTGTAAAATTTTCTTCCATTTTTGTAAGATGTTCCATCAATGACCATGTTTCCACATACTTAATTTCTTACAACTGTCTTCTTAAAAATAATTTTCATTGTACACTCTTTTTTTCAGAAAATTATCTTGAAAATTTTTAAACATTGAATATGCTGTTTCCTTTTTTAAATATTTGATATGACTATCAGCTACACCAGCTATAAGTATTGCTTGTGCCTTTGCTTCGTCTGCATTGTTTGCATCTTTTTCATAAAAGTCTTCATTTTCAATTGCTTGTAATACTACATTTTCTTTTAAAATACTTTTCATTCGAAAATACCATGTACTAAAACTCACACCAGCAAATGGTGCAATAGGTAAATTATCTCTAAATACTGACATTATTAATAATTTTCCTTTTCATTCATTCATAACCACAGCTCTGCTACCATTATGAAAATAAAGAATATTTATATAATTTAAATATTGTCGGGAGGCTGGACGTAGTAAACCAAATAATAAATAAAATAGGTAGTGTTAAATAGTTAAACATATGTGGTGTGTCGTGTGGATAGTTATGTTATATCTTGATTGTAGCTAAAGTGTTGAATGTAAAATGGGGGATGAAAGTATATCTGAATTATTAAGCTACGCAAGACTACGAGGTGGAAAGAAAATACACATCA
>PNEQ01092322.1:0-15967 GCA_003012365.1 Medauroidea extradentata
TATTGGGGCGGAAATTGGAATACGAGTTTCGTTGGCCACTGTAGAGTGCTGCATCCGTCGGCTTGCTTTGGGTGTCCTTTACCTCCTGAAGCAACTTTATTTTAATGGCATCTGCTGTTATCGGCATGCCCGAGTTTTCTAATGCCATTATCATCGGTTTGTACTCCTCGGGTAGGCCTGCTAACAAAAGAGTGCCAACACATTCGTCCATGATGTCGAATTTAATATCCCGAAGCCGTTGTGCCGTAGATATGATTTGGTTCACATAACCTTCAACGGTACCACACGTATCTAGTCGGGTGAGAATTAGGTGCCGAAGTAGCCCTACCTTACGAGCCAGTCCCGAGTCCTCGAACAAGGTTTGTATGGTGGTCCAGGCTTCTTTCGACGTGTTGCATTTTTCGATATGGTGAATGATGTCCTTTTCGACGAGTAGCGATATCTTCGCAAGAGCCTTACAGTTGTCATTCTTTTCTTTGATACCTTCATTCACGACGTCCCACTGGTCGTCTAGTTTCAGAAGTGCCCTCATGTGAAACTTCCAAGAACTGTAGTTCTCGTGCCCCTTCAGTTTTTCAACGAAGTTTAGTGTGCTCGTCGCCATGACTTTACAACGCCGCGGATGCGGAGAAGCACGCTGACTTATCTCGTAATGTACGCGAAACGCGAGCGTTTATTTTACCGGTATTATTTTGATTCGCGACGTCCTGGGCCCATAACCCATGTTGGTAGGAATTAGTAATGTTACCAGATTACTTTATCAAAAACCGCACATTTCTTTATTCTCTTTTGTCACAGGCGTACTTGTGATCATTACATCATACACACTGAAGATGAAGATAGTTCCCAGGGAACAACTAAGAACTAAAACATGGAGCAGTGCATGCAACCTCAACACATGAAATGTAACCAGGACATAATTTACTTTCCAACAGTATCCCCAATGGAAACATATCCCAAAATGGCTGCCAGACAACTTATGTATAATTACAAAATAGTTTCTCAGTTTCTCTCTAGGTGGCACTGACAGGTAGTGTTCACAGAATAACTTAGCAAAATAACCGCTTTTGTAGCGTAATATTTTAAATTGTCTTCTCGGTGCAACAATAATATGTTTTATTATTTTGTGAGATAAGAATACTGAAAGTTATCCTCACTAGATACGTGTATCAAAATGGTTGCCAGATAAGTTATATTTCAGTACAAGTACTAGTATATTGGAGATGTAAAGGCTCTGCTGCATCGATCTGTTTCCATGCTATTCAGTGTAGTGCATATGCGCTTCTGGAATATGATTGGCCCTTGTGACTCTTGACATCAGAGCCGATGTGCAAAAGTAGTGATGTGCAGTGCAGCTGATCTGCAGCCGGGCATACATGATTGGCTATCAGTAAATATTTCACAAAAAAGAAGCCAATGAAATGTTATCCAGGCGTGTTTAATCGGAAGAGCAGTCTAACATATTTATTTTTTTAATATTATGGTGGGAATTTTTTGACATGAAAAATACGTATTGTATTAATAGAATGTATAATAAATAATGTTTGGCATTTTTATCTGAATATTGCATTAACTAACAATATTAATCAATTGAGCACGAAATAAAAAACATACAAGACTAGTAAGAAAAGTGTTTGAACTACTATTATATACTTAATACTAGTCAGCAAAGCAACAACATTCACTGTAGCACACACAGGGCAAACGGCCAGCTTTGCAGTTGACATCAGCAAGATATCAATAATTAGCATCAGTCTAATGTATACTCCATTTCATATAAGTTTGGATAAATCTGACAGCAACTTATGGGCAATAATTTGTTTTTTTTGTCACTATGCAAGAGAAACTTTGCAGTACAAATGCTGAAATGGACATTTCAGCTTCATTTTAGAACTAAAAAATCTAGCATTGTGCAACAAGTCGCAAAATACTAAAAAATTATTGGCCATAAGTTGCTGTCAGACTTATCCAAACTTATATGAAATGGAGTATAGCAGGGCCTTAAAGCACCGTTCGAAGTAGTGTCATTCACGCATGATAAACAGGTGGACCAGTACTTGTTTGTGTGTCATACAGTGGAAGAAACAAATTAATGAATACTTTTTTCTACAGCATTGTATTCTACACTGCATTAACGATGCTTATGTGACGAGGTTTCATTTATGTCTAATGCCAAAGTCCTCGCTTGATTTCTGCCACTACTTGACCATGTCGTTACAATTACTAAGTGATGAAAATGCAATGTCTGGGTCATGGTTCTTCGATGATAAAACAATACTATACCAATACGCTACCGTAGTCGTCTTGCGAATACATGCGCGCAGCCATATTGCTATGTATAAAAATACGCTTCTTTTACATGACTCGTAACAGCACATGTTTATTGCTAGCTATTATCAGAATACAATTTTCAATTCACGTGGCATAACACTTCCAATACGTATGTTTTGAGAAACTGTAAATATCGGACTAACTAGTGGTTTTAAAATAAAAATAATCACGAGAAATAACACACCATCACACTCTCAGTCCAGCTGTTTAGAGGACGTGTATGAGTGTGTTAAATTATAATTTATAATTCCTAATAAATTGTTATATTTTATAAACTATTGTCCTCACATTACAAATAACGGCACAATATATGTTTAACAAACACTATTTATATATATATATATATATATATATATATATATATATATATATATATATATATATATATATATATAGTGTACGAAGGTGTCTACAAAAATCGCAGATAATATTTTGACTAATTGAATAACAACTGTGAATTTGAAGCAATTGCAGACCAGATTACACCACAACCACTGTGCCGTTAATCTACAAACCTTGTAAGTTAGTGCACTCATTTATGCTAGTTAGAATTATTTCCATCAAGCAGAAACATATTCAACGAGTCACTTTGTCTTTGCAATCTCATCTGCAGAAGTAACACACATTCCTAAAGAATTATTTAATTTTTAAAAGTGGTTATAATAATTTAGGATTGTGTACACTCATTTGCTCCCGTTCATATTGTTTCATTCTACTGCTCGCAAAATAGTTCACCCCACTGCTTTGCAGTACCTAGGCCATATCCTAAGTTAGGTAAATTAAGTTGAAGTGAAAATATTTGTTAATTAAAAAATCATGACTGAACGTCACTAATTCACACTATGAGTAGCTAGGTATTATACTTTTTATATTAATATTAAATGATGTTGCCGTACGTTCTACAATTTCAATTTTATAACAAAATAGTTTTTTCCAGTGAAGGTATAAGTTAAGTAGTTAGCAGGCAAAAAATGGCAAAACACAGCGAGCTGATGCAGAGGCGGTGTCTATTATGTTGATGCCCGGATAGCAGTGAGGTTAGTCTGAAACGGATAAAAAAATAATAATAAGAAAAATTATATCGGCATTTTTTTTTTATTTAACCTTTCTTTTGTTGCACCTTAACGGACAAAGGCAATTCACAAAGCGAGTGCTCGCCCAGAGTTAGTTGAGGTGACTTTTCTATCTACGTATTACGACTTGCCGCTTCCCTCCGTAATAGTACTTGGTCCGGCACTTTATCTACCTTAGTTCTGACTACGCGGTTACCAATACCTACTTCTGGTTACATTACTATAAAATGTAAAGGCAGTATACCAAAAAAAGAGAGATAAAACAAAAAGACTGATCTCTTCTAACGAATCCGTCCTCTAGGCTTCACAGCCCCTCTACCACGTCTAACACATCCTCTTCCTGCCGCTATCATGCCCCAACTAAATAAAACACTCAGCTGGCCATCTCCCGGCGACTGTTCCCTAGCTCCGGTGGATCAAAACTAACTGATGACAAACACAACCAAAAAAACTTAGCCGGCCATCTCCCGGCGAGCGGTCACGAGCTCCGATGAAACACAACGAACTTTCCTGGGCGGACACCCGGACTTACTCGGCCGAGCGGCGGAGGGATACATCAAGATCCAACTTGCCTAAAAAGCTGGTTAATTGACGTTTATAACCTAAAAATTGTATGTAACATAGATAGTGATAATTTTACAAAGCATTTTATTCCGTAATACCAGCTAAATATTCATTAGTTTATTAATTGGGGATGTGCAGCATCATCAATCTGTCACGGATCACCACCTTCACGGAGTTTTGCACCCGACACTACCACCCACGTCGATCGAGAAACGCCTGGCAGAGCCCCCGCATTCCAGTACGTCCTTGTACGTGCCTCCAAGCGAGTGAACTCTGACCTGCCTGCTAGATAAATCCATCCAAGCACAGGCTAGCTCAGAGCTTATTTGAAATTTTAAAAGCTAGCACTTCTCGGTACGTGCTTCCAAGCAAGAGAACTATGACTAGCCTGCCACATAAATCCCATTCCAGGAGAAGCAAGCTAAGAGGCTTCTTGAAATTTAAAAAAATCCAAACGAGGCAAAATATAAGAAAAGTTTACTTAGAAAAGTTGCTTGAAATTAAATTAGCTTTAAAATGAGTCCAAACCCGACATAAATCCGATAACATTTACATGTAAAATTAAATACTTTTCTCTTGCTTTAAAGTTAAATTTATAATTAAAAAGAAAATTTTAATGTAAATTTCTCTACTCGCATCCCCAATTAATATGTTGGATCCCGCCGTATTCATCCTTATACCTGGTTAAGTTGGCCTACTTAATTTGTTATAAACCACAGGAAAAAACATATTAAGACAAAAAATTGAAATTACTGTATGATAACAGGCCAAGTAAGTGCTACATGCCAGTGCACGTCACAATGTGTACAGTGCTGTTTTCCATCACTAGTAATATTAATGCTCAGTGTAAAATATTTTTTAAATTATTTTGTAGTTCCTAATAATGATAAACTGCCGCTATGTAATTTCTATAATTTATTCTATTTTCCCGAGAGCAATCGTACCATCCCATTGTTCCATGTCTCCAAGGCTTGACAATCTGATATTTTTGCCCGTATTGATAACATTTAAGTACGTAATACTTATTTCACACTCATGTAGATGAGTGTGATACCTATATGCAATCAATATGAGAATAGTATTGTCTTTTTTATTATAAGTGTAGCAATAATAGGTATAATTTGTATTTTAAGTATGAGAGTATACTTCTAGTAAATATTCAAGAAATTAACATTTAAATATACTGAAATACTAAGTTGTGCATAATTACTAAGCTCTAGTGGTAAATTACTAAAAGTGAATGTTCTCTAGATATTTGCATAGTTACTTATTTTAACAATTGTATACTGATGTTTGGTATTGCATGAAGTTTAAAGACAGCCAGAGCTAAGGAGAAAGCATGACTCATGAGAAGGTATGGTTCAGAAATACAGGGGTTTGGGGTGGCGTGGGAGAGACTACTTGCAGTCAGCAAGGTCATCCTCTGTCCTATACCAAGTGAAACTCTTACTACCAATACAGAATATGTTAGTTGTTAAAATTTTCGTTTCGATGCACATACTTTCAAGTTAAAGAATAAACCACTTGACTGCAGTATATTAGAAACCTGTGGAACTTACATGAACCTTTCAGCACACGTGCATAAACCTATATAAATACATTAACACAATTTAAAGGTAATATTTTAATTTATATCGGTTATTATTAGTTTTACGTCAGTTTAGCACTATCTCTTATGGTCAATTTGGTACCTTCTTTGCAAACCTTGGAAACATTTTCTGCAGAAATTCCTGTATATTTTGACACGTACAGATCCAGTTGAGATGTCAAATTTGTTAACTACCTTTCATTCGCATATTTATTATTTTACACTGCAACTATATTTTGTCTCGACATTCAATAGTTCGACTCGCTACTGACTAGCAGTGACCTATTGCTTTTGGAAGACTAGTAATTTGTACTACTTCTAGGGAAGTGCTTCTTATCCACACCCTGCTTGTCAGTCTAGCCTACTATTGATCACCCTGTTAGCTTACAGGAACCTCCTGCTGTGTTTATCAGGATGTTCCTGTAAGCTATAGAACAAGAGATTAGTTTCATCTAGTTTGCTTTTCCGTATGAGTGTTTTGTACCAAGTGCATTACACATCCATGTGTAGAACGCGTCTCAGTGCCATGCATACACAGTAATTCTATGTTTAATAACAGTGTAGATATTGTCTTGGGATGGAAACAGCACCATAAATCACAATGCAGACACTGCTACAGCACACCTGTCCTCCGTCTGCCAGCAGCCAGATGGTCTCACAACACACACATAAACATCATTGCTTACCAGACCCGGTAAATAACACTGTGTTCTCCAACACATACTACACAATCATTTTGGCTTGCCACCAATGAAAATTAATATTGGGTTTATTATAATGGTTCACTGCCAGTAAAAAAAAGACAGTATTTGCCCGTCCAAGTGGCTAAATTTCAATTGTTTTCAAGTAATTTAGTTTATATTGTCAGGAGGTTGGGTCATAGAAAATAAATAATGTAAAAATAATAGACAGTGGTGAAACAGTTAAACAGATGTGGAGTGTCGTGTTGATAGTTATGTTATACCTTGTTTGTTTTGTAGCTAAAGTATTGACTGAAAAATGGGGGATGAAAGTATATCTGAATTATTAAGCTATGCAAGCCTACGAGGTGGAAATCAAATAAACATCACTAGTAAATAAAACAAGCATTTGACTGGACCGTAACGATAAGCAATAAAGATAAAATAAACTATGCAATTATTAAAACAGTACTGGGGGGTGTAAACACATACGGTACGTAGCTCCTTAAGCACAATAAAACAAATAAACACTTTTGAAAACAGAATATCCACCTTGTAGCCGAGCTACATAAAGTATTGTATGGTAGAGAACAACAAACCTACTGAAATAAAATAATAACTCCGCTTGGCAAACTATCTATTGCGAGAGCTACAGAAAGATCGAACATAGACTTAACGTCCCAATACAGGTCGCGTCTCTTATCTTGTATCGCGCATGTGCTTGTCACCCATAATCGTCTATTAATAAAATATTTAAATTAAGATAAATGCTCTGCAATTAGGGGCTATCAATTAATGTTAAGGGGACTACAGTTCGAATACTTGAAATAAAAGAATGAATTCAAATAATTGGAGTTTATTACAAAGGATTGAAATAAAGTGTTATACAAAAATAAATATTACATTAATGAAAATAAAATTGTACAGTTTGAAAAAGTTTTGTTATTAAGATATGATGAACTGTGACCAGATATTACATTAAAAAATTATTCTACACAATAAAGTGGTTTCTGGCATTTCAAAACAATCTCGAGGTCATTACATTACTCTGAAAAACATTTAAGAAAAGGCAATTTTACTGGCCAACAACAAATACATGCGTCAACGTATCCACGACTATTCAACAAATACCGAACACGAAAGCTAAAGGGGAAATAATAATAATTAATAATAAAATAATAAAACGAAAGAATAATAATCATTTTGATGTTCCTGTCCAGCGAAGTCTCATCCATCTCAGGGCTACGAAGTCTTCTTATTCCATAATAAATAACCGACTAACCGAAACTAAAATTAATAGTAATTTACAAAACTAACTAAACTGAAACTCCTGCCGTCTGGCAGCCCGAGTCCTTAGGCTTACGCCTTGCCCATCGGGGCATCGCCATGTCCGCCTAAGTCCTAACTAAAAAGTTCTACCAAAGAAGTCTACCAAAGAAAAGTACAAAAGAGCGTCCAAAAAAGAGCGAGCCAAAACACGGCCGGCAGGTATTTATAACTACTGGTTGTGCCGTCGAGAACCTTCCATGATTTACCTTCCTGGAATGGTCAGCAGCGACCATTCCAGATCGGCACAACATCTACCCTCTCTGTCCCACAGGGCATGCACTCATCAGCGACGTTTGACGTCACGGGCGGGGGGACTGTCCGAGAGCGGAACGACAGAAATGTGCTGAAGTGCACTTCTAGCCCATACGTCGGCCCGACTAACAGCTGGTAATGTGGGACAGGGGAGCGTGGGAGTGTTGACAGAGGCGTCCAGTGCCCCCGGAAGGCCGCCGCATGCCGAAAGTACCAGAAGAACCCACAGCACACGACCGCCCGGCGACACCGAAACATTCATCACACCTACCTACAACCTAACACAAGGCCATCGGCCTACACTCTACCTGGACACTGTCCGCAATGGAATTCACTAGCACTGAAGTGCAACAAACTCTGCAGGCTACCAGGAACAGTGAACAACAAAAACTCTACCTGAGAGACTGTCTGAGAAAACTCTAGATTTCCGCAATTCTAACTGTAAAGCAAAGACTTCCCAAGAACTGAATACTCTTTAAAATTACAAGCCAAAGTAACTTTACCACCTATTACGAGTATGGATGAAAAGAAAAAAAACCAAAAAAACCCCGAAAATTAGCATCGTGACAATATATTGACGCCGTGTCTGGTGAGAGTGAGGTAGGAATGGAGCTGCGTCGGAATGCTCTGGGCACCACCTGGTTAAGCGTGTAGCTGGGAACACGAGGCTCGATGGGTCGCAGTCTGTTCGTGCCGGCGTGCCCCTCTCTCACCTGGCGAGTCGAAACAGCTGCGGATCGGAAAATGCAGGGAGGATCTGGAGAAAACTACACCTTACATGGACACTAATGGGCCGGATAGTTGCACGCGCACGTTACGTTTCTCGCTGGACGAATCAGAGTCCCGAAGCACAACACGTCTCTCTCGTTCCGCCCGTCGCGGCCGCTGCTTCCAGACTGACTTCTTCATGTGCTGGTAGAGGGAGAGGGCGGCGAAGCCAGGTGTCCTGCACTGGCAGATGGCTGGGATGGCAGGTGTCGCACGTCCCTGTCAAGTTCACACATGCTCTGCCGCCATCACTGATCCGCCACACACACTCAAGTATCGCACATCTGTCATTACCAACCAGTGCACACCTGCCACTGACCCACTCTGTGGACACCTGCTGTGACCAGGTGCAACTCCACCTGGCCTGTGGCCTGGTACGACGACATACGCCCCCACCTGAAGACGACTGGTCACAGCAGGTGTGTGCATTCGCTATGTATTCTTTTGCTGGTGTCTCCCCGACGACTGAACACTAGGGTCTGCTGTGGGTCGAAGACTCCGGCGTCATCTCCTGAGTCGTCGGGTGGTGCACAGCAGGTCTGCTGTTTCTGTCGTGGGCGAGGTCGTAAGTTGTAGGGATCCCTTCGGTGTCTGTTGGCATGGATCGAGGGAGTAGACGTTGGGGTGCCGGCCGTTGGTAACACCAGCATGTCCTGGGATGTTGTGGTCTTTACATCATGACGTTCTGCCACTTGCATCTGTACAGTAGGTGTCGACGATTGAGGGCCACCAGCCACGCCCCACTCCGAAAGCGGCGTACACGAGGACGAAACAAGGCAAGTGCTCGGTGGCTGCATTTCCGTTCGTTCCTCGTTTCGGGGTTGACCCCTTCTTCCTGCTGGCCATTTGTGCTAAGCTCGGAAGAGTTTAACTGGGGTTGCCTGCTGTGTCGGCATCGTGGTTGGCATCGAGGGGACTCTTCTGGTTCCTCGATGTGTTTGGTTAAAGTCGTACTCTCTAGTGGCGAATGCAGGTCCCACACGTCCCGGACGATGGGTTGGAGTCTCGTCTCATCTTCATCAGGCATGGTCACTATTGGTTCGGCTTCCTGTGGCGGTGTTATGACACCAGGCATCGAGGGGAGAAGTAACGCCAGTCCCCGAGTCTTGTCACATCTGCTTTGCGAGTGTTTTTCACACTCCTCTTGGAGTGGTGTCTCAGTTTGTGGGTGCTCAGCTGCTATGGTTGTCGGAAGTAGGTCGGAGAAAGTGAAGACATCTTTCCGTTCATCCAAGAGAGCTTGTATCACTGTCCTGTATTCGGCTGGGACCTCGTTGTCCAGGTCGCCCAGGTGAATTGTGTGTTTGGTATTCGGCTGCCGGTCGACAGCATACACTGTTCGTCGTTCTCCGGCTCCCACATGTACCCTCTTCGCCGCTACGTCTATCACTGCTGCTTGTTGCTGCAGCCATGGTTGCCCCAGCACTACGGGCTCTCGTAGGCCGTCCACGACCAAGGCTTCGACTTGAGACGTCTGGTCGTGTATCCTGATCGTCAGGTCGGTTATGCCCTGTGTGGTACTGTGCTTTCCTCTGGTGGCCAGCTGTGGCATGCAGGGCCCAGGTCGGATCTGTGATGGATTAACGAGTGTGGATGCGACGAACGTATGGCTGGCGGCAGTATCCACTAATGCAGCAGTTGGTTGGTTGTTGACTTCGATCGGGATGCGGAGTAACTGATCCTTCTTGACGGTTAATTGTCCCAAAAATGTCTCTGTGTCGGTGTTGGTCGTGATCAGATGTGCCTGGCGATTGACAGCGGGGAGGGCAGCAGCTTGCCTGCCTCCCCGCCTTAAGCGTTTCCCGATGGCGGGCATGTGGCATTCCTAACAGGGCAGTCCCAGTGCCAGTGAAACGTGTTCGCTGGACAGGTGTGGCACTGTGGCGGTCGAATGTCCTGTTGCGAGAATTGTGGGGCGGACGCAGGGTCGGCTGACCGCTGCGCCTCAATCACGAATAGTTGTCTTCGGCCCGTTGATGTGCCGCTATCGCGCATATTTCTGGTGATGGGGGCTACCTCGTCCGCCCATCCTAGTGTCTGTAATGGATGTCCCCTCAGCCGATTGACGGCCCTGTCAGCAATGATTGCTCGACGAACGTATCCCTCCACACTTTCACCCTTCACTTCTGCCAAAAATGGTTGGAGTTCCAGTCGCAGACGCGGGATTATGCTGCTTAGTGCTTCCTCCGGCGGCGTGGTTGGATAGATGCGCCGGAACAGCTGGATTTTCGTGGCTATGAACCTCTAGTTCGACACTGTGTCCTTTTGTCGTTCACTATAAAATCGCGCTTGACAGTCTGCTATAGCCTCCACGGACCCAAACCGATACCGTAGGTCATTCGCGAACTCGTCCCATGTCGTTGTTGCATGTCCCCATATTAACCACCAGTCCTTTGCTGCACCATGCAAGCTGCTAATCGCATGATCAACCCACTCGTCATACACTACGCCGTAATGTAAACATCGTGTTTCGCACTGCTGCAGAAACTGGTACACGTCCTCGTGCATGTGTCCAGAGAACTCGGGAAGTTTCATTATGTCCCCACTCTCTTGGCGGTTTGTCGCGACAGCTCGACCTGCAGTAGTTGAGGCACTGTGGAAGGGGTGATAGGGTGGTAGGTTGGTAGCTTGTGATGTATGACCGTGAAGTGGGGGTGAGGGCCTCAATGACACACAAGTTGCGCAAGCGAACACGCCCTCACCGAACGTGACAAGTACCATGGCGTGCGAACATCTGCGGTGGCGTCTTATTCGACATGTCACATAAGTGGCCATCTCTTTCCCTTGTCTGTCACAAGTCGGCGAATCACATACTTCGGCCTGCCTTCGCGGGCTGTGGTCGATAAGCTTCTCAACTTTCATACTCGGGTTCCCCTACGGGTTCTCTTTGGCACATGTGCAGTACTGTTGCAGTACTTCTCCGAAAAGTAAATCAGGGAAGGCTGGTAATCTACACCTAACACACTCCTTGCTGCTCATTGTGTGCGATGGTTCGATTTGTTTCTAGATCTAGCTCTGTGTATTGTTTCCTGCTGTCGCTGACGTGCGGACTATGATGTAGCTGGCTAAACAATGCAACTGTGGTGATCCTGTGGTGAAGTGTCGTCTTCCAGTCCTTCTCTGTGTAGGTTGTACGTCGATTTACACTGCGATATTCACGCCAAAGCGTTGGGCGCCATGACGCCGTGTCCGGTGAGAGTGAGGTAGGAATGAAGTATCGTCGGAATGCTCTGGGCGCCACCCAGTTAAGCGTGTAGCCGGGAACACGAGGCTCGATGGGTCGTGGTCTGTTCGTGCCAGCGTGACCCTCTCTCACCTGTCGAAAGAGCTGCGGATCGGAAAACGCAGGGAGGATCTGGAGAAAACTACACCTTACATGGACACTTATGGGGCGGTCCACACCCCCTAACCCTAGGGCCTTAAGCGAGCCAGTTCCAAATGATGAAACAAAGTAAAACACTGGGCCAGATAGTTGCACGCGCACGTTACGTTTCTCGCTGGACGAATCAGAGTCCCGAAGCACACCACATCTCTCTCGTTCAGCCCGTCGCGGCCGCTGCTTCCAGACTGACTTTTTCAGGAGCTGGTAGAGGGAGAGGGCGGCGAAGCCAGGTGTCCTGCACTGGTAGATGGCCGGGATGGCAGGTGTCACACGTCAGTGTCAAGTTCACACATGCCCTGCCGCCGTCACTGATCCGCCACACACACTCAAGTATAGCACATCTGCCATTACCAACCGGCGCACACCTGCCACTGACACACTCTGCGAACACCTGCAGCGACCAGGTGCAACTCCACCTGGCCTGTGGCCTGTTACGACGACAATATAGAAGAAGTAAAAAGAAGCTCTAAAATTGCCATTCATTAATGTAAAAAATCAATTTTCCTGTAAATGCTTTAATGGAAATTAATTTGAACTTAACAAATACAATTTTACATTAAATATGTATTAATAGTTCAACAATGTTATCAATAATTTTAGAATTTGTAATTATACAGCTATTAATAATGTATGTTTCAGAGGAATATGTAACATGTTATCAAAATTAATTGAGCTTATTTTGGATAAACTTGTAATGGAATTGTGATATCGATATCATGCAAAAGTAACATGAAGTGAAAATATATATTTCTTAGATTAAGTGTGGTAATTTTATGTTTGTAAAGCACTAACATTTATAAGTAACTTAATATATGTTAAATAATTTATTTATATTATTAATTATCAAATACCAAACACCGAGCGAGTGTGGCACAATGGTAACATGTTGGACTCACATTCTGGGAGACAACCCAGGTTCAATTCCAGGTCCGACCATAATAATTTACGTTTTCCGTGGTTTCTCGAAATCATTCCAGGGAAATGCTGGGATGGTTCCTTGTCATAGGCCATGGCCGAATCCTTCCTCTCATTCCTCCTTAATTCCAAGGTCTTTCATTTGTTTCAAACAATTGTAAATAACTAGAATATTTTTAACCAAATATTTTTTTTTTTTAAATGTCAGACTATGTACTGTCACACGATACACAATTCTGGCAGAGCAATTTATTTTTAATAATATACCCTTCACTAGCAAAAAAATTGTTTTGCTTCATTTTGTCTTATTTTGACAACAAAATATCTCATATTTCAGGGGCAAAAATCAGTTTGGTGTATTGCAGCAGAAAATTCAGATACAAATGATTGTAATTTAGTGTTAAAACTGTCGAATGAATTTTTAATGTAGGATATTAATTTGCGTTATAAAAATATTTTCGAAACCACTACAAAACTAAAGAGCGAGGCCTTAAAAGTATTCCTCTTCTAAGTCATTGTCATGTTGGAGGGCACTTAAAATAAAATAAAATAAATAATACACATTCCTATAAAAAACATTTCAATTTTTTCACTTATCCATTTAGTACCAGCATTCATGTATAAACCACTTAATCAAAATCAATGTTTTTTCTGAAAAAAAAAAATGTAGCTTATTATAAATGTTGGTGTCTTATAGATCAAGGAAAACTTATTGAAACATTTTGCTGCAAAGTGTCATTAAGTAATATCAATTTTGTGAGTTTGCAGATTCCCAACTGAAAATTGGAATGCTAAAAAAGAATACTATAACAAATATACATATATTCCCACTTTAGGAAAAGTGGGAACAGGTTTTGAAAATAACAAAATAGAAGGTTTAATACTTTGGTTATGATACACATTTGATGTGGAATTATTGAGAGGGTAGATTTAAGCTGTGTGAAAGAGAAGGGTTAAATTTAAAGCAACTATACTAAGCATCATAGTATGAACTGTATACAGTACAAATACACTATTAACTGAAATAAACTAATGTTCACTAGTTCGTAGTGGCTTTTCACGTATTTGATATCTATCGAGAATCTGTGGATAACTTTTGATCGCATCAGTTAAATGAAACCACATTATTTAAAACAGCTGGTAAAACAAATCCCCTAATCTAATCTTGGAAAAATAAAATAATGTAACCGCCAGTAGACTACGAAAATAAATGGTGACTTTGCACTCAATTGTATGGAGATCTCCATACAATTGAGTGCAAAGACAGCATTGTTTCATACAATATCAGTGTGTTTTATTTTAACATTGATTCTTATAAAATGAAATATATATATAACTATGCCATTGAATTACTAGTTAGTATATTCGTGAAATCAAAAATTTAAATTATTTCCTACTGTAGACTGCTTTAATTCAAATACTATGACTTATAACGAGTCTTGTGACTTGTGCATTATGCGTGCGTATGGCTTTCCTTCTCAAAATACTTGAAAAATTATTTGTTTTAATATGTCAGATTTGTACCGATTAAGCAGACACATTTACTCAACGTTCAGTTTCTAACAGAAATTTCTTTGCTGTTTTATTCGTTGTTATCAACGAAACAATGAATTAGCCAGTGAACTGAAATTGAAATTCCACTCACTGTAGTTTATAGAGGGTCCCAACCTTAGATTGCAGTACGGGGCTTATGGCACGCGATGTTGTCAAATCGCAGCCGCGATACGAAGTTCAGGAGATGTATTACTTCAGAATTTTGACTACTATAATATTACATTTCACTTGTTTATATTGATGTCATAGTAATTGGTAAAATATTTCGCTTCAAAATATGTATCTAAAAGTTTTTTTTTGTTATATTAAAAATAAGAAGCAGTTCAAGTTCCCCACTGATATGCATTTATTATATTTACAGTAACAGGCAATTCGTAACAAAAAATTACTATTAAATACCTACTAACAATTATTGCAACCCAGATAAAACGTGAGATTTTGTCCGTAGGAGTAGCATCTGTCTGAAGACCAGAATATGTTTGATTATGAAATTGATAATGGAAATACCCAATGTCGTTTAGAAAATGGGAAATATGGCTGTTTTTATTAGTTTACTTTCGTTAATATTTCATTTAAAGTGTGCACAATATTATAAAACAAAAGAGTTTAAAACTTTGGCAGTGATGTCACTTTAAGGGGTATGGAAAAGTACGATGTCGAGCTGATAAAATATCGACGCGTTAGAAAAATATTGAATTTAATTGAGTACTTCATATTCTACTGACGATTGCAAATATTCCTGTCGTCCGGTCGACACAGTACCATTCCATGCCCCTTAGGTAAGATCCATCATTTCCACTACTTTTGTGATGCTTATTTTCTAGGCCTAAAGGAGAGTACATATCAGAAATTTGTCTTTCAGTGATGGTTAAATTCGTTTTACTATGATTATATTGTTCTTTCGAGACAAATACATAAGGTTGAAGCTGATTGTATACTTTAACGGAATTGTCGACAAAGAACTAACTAGCCGAAACCAGGTAATTTTTGTCATGAAAAAATATATACGAAGCAGTAAAAAACCTGTAAACTAACTGTAAGAAAAATGTTGTAATTGCTTTAATTTAGGCTTTTTGATTTATTTATATCGCATCCTGTTTACCAGTTAACTACACACGCAGTATAACAATTATACATGTATATATTTGTAGTATACAATCTGACTAAGAGAAACAAAAAATACTTCTCACTATGAAATATTCTTACACACAGTACAATTCACCATGCACACATTAAAAATACATAAATATCACAATGCCATGGGTCAATAAATGTAACATTAACAAATATATAGAAAAATAAACATTATACATTCACCAAAACAATATAAAAATTTAATTATAAAACACATTTTTGAGAAGAACTCTTTCAAATTTAGTTTTAAATTTCTTTCATGTTAAATTTTTTTTTTTAAAACAAGCGATAATATATTATATAAGCTAACGCCTATAAAGTTAAAACTTCTTTCATATATAGCATGTTACTAACTCTTAGTTCATTTTTTGCTCCTTTTTACTTATCGTATTTTGTT
>PNEQ01092322.1:16067-29156 GCA_003012365.1 Medauroidea extradentata
AAAAAAAAAAAAAAAAAAAAAACTATTGCACATGATGTAGATATTAAAGATCATGGCCTTACTTTTATTTGGGAGAATTTTTATTTGCATTTCATTTTCAGTTTCAGCTACAGGTTAGTTAAAGGCACCATGTTGCTACTGTGTCTTCCTGCAAGTCCGTTTGGAATTGCTAGTTTATTTGAAAGTGTCCTTAATTACATCAATAGTACTTGTGTCAAAAATGTTGGAACTTGTTTAACAGTGTATTTTGCTATGTATATTGATTGGCTATTTGGTATTTTGAGTATTATACCTTCCACACAAATATATGTGCTCCAAAATTCAGTAACTGGCTAAAACAAATAACATGGTCGCGATACACTGGTGCACTTCAGTTTAAGATACGGGATGAGAAAAAAATCTGCTGAATAAAGGAAGGCCGTATGTTATTTACTAACGTATCCTAACAGAACCTCACAAGACAGTGAAGATAACGGAACATTGAGCGCCCGGCAGATGACTTGGTTTGCAGGGCGAGCGCGCTGACCTAATATGGAACACATTTCACTCTATTAACAAGAGAATGGTTCAAGCTATTACAGTGGTGTTGTTTTTAAAATACATGTAGCTCGGGAACAAATTCTCGCTTTCATCCCCCATCTAACTTCAATTATAAAAACACTTTCTCACTGACCAACTTTAATGTTTCATTCTGTATTGAAACACATATGAGGTTAAAAAACTTTTCTATACAATTAAGAAAGAATATTTTTAGTCTTTTGATATTTTCATTTAAATTTCATTTGTATCCAAATACAACGTCACGCACCATAAAAATTGGAATGCAATTCTGTTATTAATTCTTCAGTTAAGGCGATATATATTTAATGATACATGAAAACTGTTAAGTAGAATAATTTTGCTTTCGAATTTTTCAAAACCTTAAGAATTGTGCAAATGATGAAACAAATATGTCACCCAGTGCACGTTTAGATGCTGTATTTACAATATGCGATAATTTTAGGATCAAAGTTACAATTTGAAATTTTTGGATTTTGGCACCAGCACGTGTTTAAACAAGGACAGTTAAGCTACTCAACGGTTAAGCCGCGTACACACTAGCACGCCTCGTCAGTAATGCACCATCTTGCCGCGTTGCAGCCGCAGCGCGGGTGACGTGAGCGCTGCCGCACTCGAACCGCGCACGGTACGATCTGTGTAAATGCTGCGTGCATGTGAAGGGGGGAGCACACTTTGTTCGACGCGACACTACTTCGCACGAACTTTACTGGCTTCAGTATAGGGTGCTCACAACCAATAATGCGAATGCACTGTCACGTGTAAGTTACAGCCAATAAGCAAACTGTGGTTATTATCAGGAGGTCGTCCCTCTAAAATTCTTACCAATAGTGTGATAATATGGCAAGAAGGTAATTATGAGAGCTTTGCATAAAAACAGCGCAAAAGCAATGTAATGAAATGGGCCATTTGAGCCGCAAACCTAGTAGGTCGTCAGTTGGCCGAACGGAATCTGGTTGAAAACGCGTTCGAAGAAGTGTCGTCGTTCGAAGAAGTGTCGTTGTTCGACAGTACATATTACAAGACAAGTCATGTCCGAGATTCTTATCAGCAAGCAGCCTCGCATCTTTTACTGAAACTTTTATACTCAGGGAAAGAGTAGTCTAAATCACAAGTATATACATATTTCCTGTCTGTTCCTGTTTTTTAAATCGCTGTACGCCATTTATTTTCTACAATTTTTAGCCACATCGCATAAGGCATGGAAAACAACGTTATCATTCTACACGTACATTTGCCCATACATAAACTTCAGAACAATTTTTATAGGCTGCCTCTTAATAATGTTAGTTTGTTAAAACTCTCATTGAATAAGCTGTCTTAGTTTACGTTTAAGTGAGTGTAAGGTTGCACAAATAAAGGCATGTAACCAACAAATTTATGTTACGGTAACCGTAGTTTTTGGTATTATGACACATATTTTTCCATATGGCCACGGATATAAATGAGTGTTATATACATTAATGACACCAAGTACGTGCTTACTTATTTTACCCACACTTTATAAAATATTTTAATATTTAGTTTTGCAGCAAATTTTAGCTGAAAGGCATCAACTCATTAATAAGTACCAACCGGGTTTTTATGAGGGTCATGGAAGTAATACTGCACTTGTGAATATAATATATGACATAAGACATGCCACTGATAAAAAAAAATGTTACACTTCTCCTAGACTTTAGCAAAGCCTTTGACAATGTTGATAACGATGATATGCTTGCTAAACTTCAAAGCAATTTATTTTTTCTCCTCAAATGCTGTCGCTTGGTTCAAGTCTTATTTGTCAGGTATGTGTCAAAGTGTCATCTCTGTCAATTTAAAATCTGATTGGTCAGCTGTCAAAGCTGGTGTGCCACAAGGCTCGGGGCTTGGTCCAGTTTTGTTATTATATAAACGACATATCGAACTCACTTAAATACACCCGACACCATCTTTATGCTGACGATTAACAAATGTATTCGTCATTCCCTACAGCTTATACGATAGAGCCGTTGCTGGATTAAATATTGACCTGGAGGCTGTCCTTAACTGGTCTGCTGAAAATTGGGTGCCAACCTAAACAAGTCTCAGGCCATTTTGATAGGCAGTAATTAGACATTACCGAAAAATTTACTGCCGAATTTTCCAAAAATTAGTATTGGCAATGCGAAAATCTAGTTAATATTCTCCGTGAAAAACATAGGACTCATTTTGAACGGCACTTTAAATTGGTCTCCACACGTAGTTAGCACATGTAGGAAGGCGCTGGCCACCCTTCACTCACTAAAATTCCTAAAATATCAATTCCCCTTGCGCATTGAAAAATATCGTGTCCAGGCACTAATTTTTCCACTGTTTGACTATTGTGATGTGGTTTACAGCGACCTTGCTGACGAACAAGCAATTAGATTGACGCCAACCACCCTAGCCCGTTTGCCCCTACAGCGCCACCATCACCGTCAACAGTGCCCCCGCGCACCCTACGTCAGCTGTGCACCCGACGACGTGTGCATGGATCATCAGCCAGATAGGAACGGGAACAACACATCCGCATATCGGATCACGCCCACCCACATGGCAAACATTACCAAGAGGTAACTCATTAACGACACGACGAATGAACATACTAATTAGCACAAAAATTACAAGACATTCGTAGTATCACCGGCCATTGGTCGTTTAGTCGAACTCTCTCTCCTCACGGAGAAATTAGCCACGTAAGTGACACGTAGGTTTTAGTCTGTAACTTGTCAGTGTAGCAAACCAGCATAATGATAAACATTCCAAACATTTCAGTTGTAATGACCCAACAGGGAATTGAAGTGGGGATGGTCAACGGGAAGGGACTTAAGAGATCTCCCATAGTAACGTGGTTAATTTCAGCATACTCGCGCCAAAAAGACGTATATGGCAGTACTTTAATTTTTGTTGTCAGGTTTTTATGTTTTGAAAAGAGTTTGTGAATAGGTTTTCTAGTGTGTGTTCTGTCGACACGTCAAAAACAATTAAATACCGACAAACGCAAGTGCTGTGTAATTGTTTCATTAATATCTTTACTACCAACTTTATCATCCACGAGTGTCTAAAATGGTCATCTATTCTCTGTGTTTCATCATAGTAAATTTTTATTAATTATTTCCATCAGTGTTGTGTATGTACTTTCATCACAAACAATCTCAAGCTATTTTTAAAGTTTTTATTTGGCGAATGGCGCGCACGAGGGAGATCGCCACGTGCTCGCCATATTGCAATTCAGTCTCGGTGTTGAGCTCGGTCGGGGCGCACGCGTGTCGCGTGCTCTGAGGTCTTCAAGGTTGTCTTACTGATTTTTAGCTGCAATAGACTCAATTAATACAGGAACCGTTTGCTATTCACCTCGGAGCCGTGCAGCCCTAGATCCCAACGTAAATTTAACATGTAACGTAAAATTTTCCATTTTATTAATTTGTGTGTAGTGAATAAGTTAAAGTTAACCTAGTCAAGTGTATCCTGTGTGTGTCCGCCAGGGAACCTCAATGTGTACGGGGCAATCTGTGGCGCACGTGTGCAACTTAAATCGTGTTACGTGAGTAAATAAGAAATTGAACATTGGTCTCGACCACATTCTTGTGAAAGTGTTTACTTCACTAGGCCTTTAAGAGGGATCTGTGTTGAGCGTCTAACCTGGCTCTGACAAGGTTAGGATTCCATGTATACGCACACCAAGTGAATACCCCTGTGTCTTGACATGTATGTCTACGTTACTGTGCCCCTACGGCTGACGGCCAAACGACCCCCTCTCATGCTCTCCGCCCGGTAAATCCCGGGGAAGCTGGCGCCCATGGCAACACCACTCACCGACAGTGCACGGCAACGCGTCAAGATTGCAGAATATTCCAAATACATGCGTACATTATGTTTTTAAACTTAAAACACGTGATTGTATTTCAAAGTTTTATAATGTCGCGGCAACGACTGTAAAAAAGGCTAAAATTTCATTGCCTTCTACTCTTAAGAAAGGTTTTATATTTTAAATCACCTTCCTATTTAACAACAAAATTTTAATTACTTTCCCGTAAATAAAATTGGTACCCGCTCGAAAGCCACTCTGTCTCTGCTCATACCTAAGCATCGCACTAGCGCTTATTAAAAGTCTTTCACAGTTTCAGCAGCGCACATCTGAAATGCATTGGAGGAACATGTAAAACAAATGTTGTTTCACCCCACATTTAAACACGAACCCTTTAAAAAGTATGAACGCTTATTTTGATAGTGCAGTGTGTTCAATGGATCATTTCACTTTCGTTAATTAGGTGTGAATGTGTGCGTGATTGAATTGTGAACGACTTCTGTAATGTTTTTTCATTTTTTTATTTGTGTTTCGCAATGTATTTTATCTTTTACAATTTTTAAAACCTACCTTTTTACTTATTGAATAATGTACTTTGATGATCTGAAAAGTTGTAACCACTGCCCAGTGCCTTGGGGGCGGTAACATGACGGCGTCCAGGCTGATGTAACATCGGCGGAGCTGACGAGGTGTGGCGTCTTGAGTGTGCCAACACGGTGGCGGTAGTCGGTGTCGAGTCTGAGTAACATCAGCGCCCTGCAGAAGGGACAGACAACACTAAGGTGTTGTGTGTCGACGCGACTGAGCTGACGAGGTATGGCGTCTCGAGGATGGCAGCACGATGGCAGTGGTCGGTGTCGAGGCTGTGTGACGCCAGCGAGCTGCAGGAAGGATGAACAACACTTGTGGTGTTGTGTTGGAGTGCTGCAGATGTGGTGAGCTGTAGAGAACAACACTGGCGGTGTTGTGTCGAGGAGGGCAGTAACTGGCTACTTGAGGAGGCTGTCTACCTGGTGATTCAGGAGAAGAAGTGCATCGAGAGTTGGCTATTGGTCCTGCTCGGAGGAGGTGCTAAGCTTGTGCAGGGAGGCTGGCGAGGGCATTTTGGTGATGTCAGGAAGACATCTTGGTGATGTCAGGAAGACGTCTTGGTGACATCGGAGTCTACTGCGAGGCTACAGGCACATACCTTCGGAGCAGTACTGGGTGAGACAAGAGGGCTTCTGCTGCGGGTTGACAGGTGAAGAAGAGGTGTGCGACGGGAGTCGAACCTAAGACATCAAGAGTGAAGACAGTGGTGCACTCTGGTTGCTGCACTGTACATGGTGAGCCATCCTCCCTTAGGACTGTTAAGGTTGTACATTGTAAATGTTTGAGAGTAACTGTTGATTGGATATATGACTGAACTTTTATTGTGATTTGTAGTCTTTAATTGATTAATGGTAAATATTCTTGTGCTTTAATTGTCAAAGTTAATTAACGTTCTGTGACACAGTAGTAATTGTGTGCGCAATTAATTGTGTTGTGAGAGTTATAGTTGATTACTGTTTCGTGTATTTCGTAGCGTTGTGAGCTATTAAATCCAGTACTTAATTTTACTATTTTATTTATAATTATAAGACCTGTATCCCAAAAGAACTCATGGGAATTGCCCACATGTTAATTTTTATGTGCTCCAAAAATGTAACAGTAATATAATTTCTGTCAAAGGCTTCCTACTGGAAAATCTATGAAAACGATATTGTAGAGTCTAACACGCTACGGGCGTGCGTAGGCCAAATATGGCGACTTTTACAATATAGCGGCAACATATTGAACATAGATTGACATTCTGGACTGTATTAGCTTATCTATCACAAATTACTATTTTTAACCTCTTACCTTCTCCCTGCACGAAATTATTTTTCGAATGAGATAAGAATCGTGTTAATATGATGCTTGTTAAGGGCCCATGGTAACATTTTTTCGCGCGAACCCTTAAAGCGTCAAGTGAATTGTATAGGTTTATGGAAGTCGATGTCAAAAAACTAAAATGTAACATTCTTAGATAATGTTATTAGCCAACTTTTGGAGCAGACATAAAACAAAACTAATTCCCTAAGCATAATTTCTTCCCCCGCAATTAAATGTACGTAATAATGGCGTCAGAAATAAAGCTCTAAAAATACATCGCTGGTAGACTTGGTGTGAATCTCCAAACAAAAAGGCGTATTCTCTACCAGCACAGCAAGTCCCCAGGATGTCCTAGAGACATCCTTTGAGGATATCCGGGTACATGCGATCCTCGGGATGTCCTAAGGATGGATATTTCGGATGTCCGAGAGCTCCGAAAAACCAAGTCCCTAGGACGTCCCAAGTACCTCCTCGAAAAGTACATCACATCCCAGGAAGCTCCTTGGAAGATGAATTTGGGTCATCCTAAATTCCTCATCTCGGGAGCTCCCAGGGATGTCCTTACAGGGAGCTCCCACGGAGCTCCTCTAAGGAACTCCCTGGGATGTCCAAGCAGGAGCTCCCTGGGATGTCCGAGCAGGAGCTCCCTGGGATGTCTGTGTAGGAGCTCCCTGGGATGTCTGAGTAGGTGGTCCCTGGGATGTCCGAGCAGGTGCTCCCTAGGATGTCCAAGCAGGAGCTCCCATGGACATAGTGGATTTCTAGGCAAGTTCCTAATATGACCACTAGATAGCTCACGATTTTATTTAAATATACATTAGGTTTGTTGCAATTAATTTAGTAGATAATTCATAACATTTATATATGCTTTAAGAAATTGGCAAATTTATTAAATTTCGACACACATATTTTATTACTACTGGTAGACTTTTGGAAGATGAAGCATTAAAAAAAAATGTTATTACAGACGAATTGTTTATTCAAAAGATTTTAAGAGGCTACATTGACAATTATGTGTATTTGACTGTGTGTTAAATACTAAGTTTACATATCACCAAAACAAATACATTTGTTTTCTTTTGTTTTGAATACTAAACTTTTACTTTTGCTGCTGGAAGGAGCTCCAAGGGATGTCCCAGGGACGTGTTTAATACAGGTCCCAGGGAGCTCCTAGGGATGTCCCGGGGATGTGTTTAATACAGGTCCCAGGGAGCTCCTAGGGATGTCCCAGGGATGTGTTTAATACAGGTCCCAGGGAGCTCCTAGGGACGTCCTGGGGATGCATTTAATGCAGATCCCAGAGAGCTCCTGAGGATGTCTTGGGGATGTGTTTATTACAGATCCTAGGGAGCTCCTAGGGATGTCCCAGGGATGTGTATTCCAGACATCCTGGGGATATCCGTAGGTAGTACTTTTCCATGAACTTTTCCTACATAAAAAGGACTTGAAATGAACTTCCCTAGGACGTCCTAGGGACGACAGTTCCCACGTCCTACGGACGTCCTCAGGATGTCTGTGTGCTGGTAGGGTTAGTACTTGCAGAATGGTCGGGGGAGCCAGTGCGTTGATAGATCTCGTCCAGGAAAGTCTTTTATCGTTCCGGTAGGTTTTAATTTTAAATTAATTTTTGTAACACATGATTTAAGATTGTTTTAGTTAAATGGAATTACATAAGTTTGAAATTAAAAGTAGCTGAAAATAATTATTTAATTTTACAGATACAAAAGCCCATACAACATTTTAAACAATTATTTGTTAATTGTGTCATAAAAGTCTGTTAAATAAATTCTAAATAATGATTTTTATGTAAAACTTTTTAAATTTTTTAATAACTGAGTGTGTGATTATAGCGATAAAATTTCGGAAGAGCTGGAAAAACACCCAAGTTGAATACCGTGACATAATTCAAGATGACGGTTCCAAGGTTCCAATCAATGAACAATATGGGCATCGAATAAGATATATTTATTTAAGTAGGATTTAATTTCTCACTATTTGAAATATTTAAAATATTTTTGGAAATTTTGGTTCTTGAAGTTATGGTAAAGGTCAAAGGTGATGGTCAAGGTAGGATCTTTTCACACACCACACTAATCAATCAGAGTGCCGCATTTAAAATTAGAGATACACACATGCGTGCTCAGAAATGAGCCAAATCGATGACGTTTCACCCAAGTGTATTTCTATCGATTACGTAGCCCCCACGTCGCTACGCACGTATACGTGGGCTTAGTTAAGCGCCATCTACCAGCAGCATTGTGCGTGCTTTTCACGCCTACAATTATGAAGTTGGAAGGTATTAGAACTTAAACTGCTCGGATAGTTTATTATTTCACTTCTGAAGAATAACATTTAGAAAGTTTCGGTTATTGGTGCACACTAAATTTTAATTACATATGGTTCTGTTCAGCTACAACAACCGCTACTTGAGACATGAGAGTTTTATAACTAAATAATGCTCTGTCAAATTCTGAATACGGCAACAATTCTTTCGAAAATTGCAAATTTACGTTGCTTTGATCCAGTGAGTCAGAGTAACTAAGGCGGAACAACACATTGTCAAAATAACATTCACGTTAAGTTTCTAATAAAACGTTTGTTTTGTGCCTGACGCAGAGAATAACAAACTAAATATTTTAACATTCTCCACATTTAAATGTAGTTAATCATACAGACACGATTTTCATATTTACTGAATCTAACATAGGCATATGCTATTTTAATCAAAGTAGTGTTTGGTTATAAATAGTCAAATAGTTTAAATATTTAAATCGTTTATTCACAAAAACCTCCTTGTAACAAACAATTAAAAATAAAAAGAAGAGTCAGAACCATTATTTGTGTATTCATTTACATTCATTATACCGAAGAGGTATTAATTTCCTTAACCAAATTGTGATGGTGCATACAGTTATGGTTAGGACGTAACTTACTACGTTCTGTTTCATACCGTTCCTATTTGCCTTTAGTCCGTATCTTCGACAATTAAAGTTGATTATTAAAAGGTTGCTGATGTGCTCAACTAGCTAAAGAAAACACACGAATTTGTGATTTCTAAACAAACGATATTTGAGGTAGCTCAAGATATGTTTCTGAAAGAAACACAGTAAAATAACAAATTGTAAATGGCACAGATTTTAGAGGAAGGCGTTACACTGAAAAACACATATATAACACTTTACTATGAATACATACACGTAGTTTATTTTGAACATTAACTTTGTACTTTTCGTATAAACATTGAAACAGAACAGCATTTATGCAAGACGCCACACTTAAAAACACACAATTTACTTTATATTACACTGCAATGAAAAGCATTTTGTAACATTTGTTTTGATCGTAAATTAAATATTTTTTGTGCAAATTTTCAGACAGTGAAAACATAGAGTAAAATTTTCCGCGTGCAAAAAACGCATACAAATTTCATTCAAATACAGTACTGCTCCTATTTTAATAATGATTTTGCTTATGCACTGTTGCTGAAAATAAGACAAGGCAATAGAAATTAAAAAAAAAAAAACCTCTTACCTCAGTTCACAGTAATACATATGAAGTTTCAACTGTTGCTTTCAAGAGTATCAATTTCAGATTTGTGATATGACGAAGCCTTGTCCTGGTAAACACAAATTTTCGCAGCGCTTTAGATTCTACGAACGGAAACTTAGGCAACATCAATTGAAAAATGTGTTTTCACGATTTCTTTCTTTTTAACTAAAGTCTTTCCGCGACATAAGTTAAACAATCTCTCAGCAATTACAACAATACTTATTTTTTTCTGACGTTACAGCCAGTCCATCAGAGCTTAGTGCTTCAATCCATCCTCCAGAAAAAGTACTGCAATGAATATTTTCAAATAATTGCAAAATAGTGCAAAATACTAATTTATATAAAATTTAATATTTCCCTACCATTTGAAGTTGATGAAACAGAATCATATAGAACATTTGTTGGTAAATTTAGCTACACATCCCGCGCTGTATCTCGGCACTTCTTTATCTTGTACTGAAATTTCAGCCAAGCCCTTGTCATTCACAGATGTTTCACTATTGTCTATCACACGGTTTACACTCACAATATCTCTGTTTCGGCATTTTTAACCACACTGACAAACATCTGACTAGTTAGATATGGTTTATTATTTTTTATATTCGGTAATAACAGCTGATGAACCGAAATTTGGTATTTAATTCCCTAACACAAGCATTCTCGGTCATTACTTGAAATCTTTTGGTGTTGAATTGTCATATGTGTATCCAATATTTCATATTCTAGAGAACATATTTTCTAATTTAAGCAACTTGTCATAATAAACTACAGCATTTCAGTTTTTAGCAAGTATCTATATGTTTCCATGAATGATAACATGGAAATCAAAATAAATTTTTGGAATGGCATTATCACTTTTTTCGGAAATTCTAATTTCTGCAGTAACACTTTTCGTTTAATTAAAACTACTAATCTGTAGCTCTGAATGCACACCAAATGCACTGTGCCAAGAATTTTTGTAGTCATTAAGAAATCTTGAATTCAAAATATAAGTGTTGCCATATTGTGAGAAAATAACTACGTGGCATATTTTACTTTTTGACGTACACTTTTCTGGCCATTGCTACTTATACCGTTCTGTAAGGTCTATAACGCTCGATATGATGTTTGTCGTAGCAAAGTCGAGAGCAAGTATTAATTTCATTGAACGAGAAAAGTGTCGAATTTTCCAGTGAACTAATCGTTTTCATTTTTTTTTTTTTTTCAAATCAGGTTGACACAAGTTCCTTGTACATTTCCTCAGGGTAAACAATCCAGGTAACGAAATCCCAACTGTTTCAAAGGTAAATATACGCTTTCCGGGAAACTGAACACAATGTTATTGTTGCTGCAATGTCACTATCTTTCCAACTTGCTTGTCCTTTTTTCAGAAGTCATTCTATTTGCTGAACTGTAAAAACAGTTTCTAAGATTTTATGTACCTGAGTCCTAATGGCTTTAGGACAACGTTTATGATACATTTTTAAATTCAACAACTTTTGCATTAGCTGCGCGCATTTAGTTTTCATTTTCTTCTGCTGCATTTTTGTCATTAAATTCTTACTGTAGTGCGTTGGCCTTATTTTTAAGAAATGAAACTTCTTGCTGCAAACTTTGTAACTAAGTACTGATACTAATTGCATATGGCGGTGGGCACGTTTAACCTTTCATGTATGGTTATGCTAACATGGACGCTGGAAAAGAATGTTCAGAAAATAATTGAGGCAATGAAAAATTAACGCCGATGTTGTGAGAAATTTTGAATGAGCTAACCTTATCAGGCTAGGCAAACACAGTATGCTATATTAACAGTCAATTCATAGCTCACGATATGAAAAAATAATAATTTCAAAAAAATTTATATGTACTAACTTGTTAATATATAGAGCCGGGCCAAATCGCGATGAGGAAAAAGACAAAAACATGACAAACTGACCGTATTATTTTGCTCTAAGCTCCATTAGCCAGGCACAGGTAAGACCGCGCGGACTGAAATTGTGACGTCACGCCACTCTCCCTCGGGTACCGTTAGCCAGATGTGTCGGTTTCTAGTCCAAGAAAGATACGAGAGAAAGGGGTCGATTTATGGACAAATTGCAAGAAAAGGTTTTTTACGTCAAAATTTGCAGAAAAATTCGTAGAATAACATATCCAAAATCCACCGAAATCCACCTTCCGGTATTTACTTTTTTTCCGGAATTTGTCCCGAAAAAATGCGGAAAAAATTAATAAGTCGAAACGGTGCATCTTACGAGAAAACGTTAGAGAGAAAAATTAAAGAGCATAACATTTATCATAACATATCCAAAATTCACGAAAATCCGCTTACAACTTCTTCTTTTTCCGGAATTAGTCCCTGGAAAAATATTAAATAATAAAAAAAAAAAAAAAACGAAAACAGTGCACTTTACAGCAAAATATTTAAGAACAATAGGTAAAGTGCATAGCTTTTCCCGTAAAACATTTTAATTTTGTACTAATTCGCATAAAATCCGATATGTGTTTTTCATAATTTGTCCCGAAATGGCCGTAATTAGAGAAGGTGATTCATCGCGGGAAAAGTTGATTGTTAGGCTTCAGTGTAATGTATTCATTTCTGATGCTTTGATTTCGTTATTGTTGAGTCCCTATTTGACTGGGCCAATGACAGACCTTGTGCACTACTACTGGACGTCTGTGATTCGTCTGTAAACAATAGACCGTGCTATATAACTATCGGCCAACAATTCATGACGTAGGACGCTACATTTATTTACAGGCCCTTGCCTATTCTCATGACTACATTATTTGGAAAGAGTTCCTTACTAAATGGAATAATTAGTTTGCCATTTAAGAACTCGTATGAGAAACATAAGATTTTATGCAGTGTATGTGGCACTATTTTCAAATAAACTTCCAAAGTACCGCATGACTGCATCGGAGCACTGGAAAATTTTAATCAAACATATTGGTTTTATATAAAACAAATCAAATTACTAGAATCAATAGGGCCTACAGGAAATGCTTTATCACCGAGGAAAATAATAAAGAAATACCTCCATCTTAAATTTATCAAAATAAAATACTAATAACTTGAAATTGTGTGTATATAACATTTATATTAAGAAACAAAGGCATTTAAGGGTATTTAAAGGTTATAGGTTTATAACTAAATATTACCTTAATTAGAATTAGTTCTGAAAAGGCGTTTGTGATAGATTTAATTCAAACGGACGGGGTGTGTGTGTGTGTGTGTGTGTGTGTGTGTGTGTGTGTGTGTGTATATATATATATATATATATATATATATATATATATATATA
>PNEQ01092323.1:0-29060 GCA_003012365.1 Medauroidea extradentata
AGGATGGGGGCTTCAAATACCTTCGACAGATCAGTGTAATGCACAGCGGGGTTGCCTACGCTGAGTTTTCATTGCGCTCCCCTACGAAGACGGTACATTTCCGCCTACGGGTTTATAGTTAAAAAGTGCTTGTTTTGGCTCGTACTACCTGCCCTCAAGCGTTGTATCATGAATTAATATACACCCTGTATATATGTGTGTGTGTGTGTGTGTGTGTGTGTGTTGGTGAGTGTGTGTGTGTGTACTAATCCTTTACTCAGGGAAAAATGTTCTGGATTTTAATATTAAATAATACGGTTAGGCAACATAATTTATACAGGCGGCGAGAAACGGAGTTTATGGAGTACTACTTGCTAGGTTTCAACGTGTATGTTTGATCGTATACTATAAAAAAATTTCTGAAGGGTTGAATTACCATTGGAGAGAGTAATATAGTTTAGATGCAGAGATGGATTGTAGTACAAACTGCAAATGAAATGTTCACTTCAAACGTACGTAGCACGGAATTATATGGAGACGAAGCGGTAGCCGTATTGAATATTTTGTTTGGTTGAATAAATGATTACAATCGTCCTCTGCTAGCCAAATAAGCTTTCACTACATAAATAAAAGTGCAAAATAATTTAAAATATATTTACTGAGAAATTGTTTTGAACAAAAAATAATTAAAACATACATATGTAGGCTACGTGTGATTATGTGAGTCTGTTGTTATGCAACTCATTTCTTGGTCAAGTTTGACCCCGTGTTCAGATGTCTATCTAGACTATACATTTTGCCAGAAACACGTTTTCATTCCTTATGTGTACTTGTAGTTAGCGCCATATTGACTCCGTTCTATATTAAATGCAGTCCTAAATGTAATAAATGGCTTTCCGAAAATTCTCTAGGTGAATGCCGGGATTCGTAAGACCGCCAATTGATTTGCGCTCGAACTGCGTGCAGGGTGTTTGAACTAAGGTTATTTTTTCTCAGAGACAAGAAAACGTGCTTCCCAACGATTGACTACGAAAATTAAACACACTTCTGACTACTTGTTAATATTAATTTAAAGGCACCACGCAAATAGCAGGCATTATTTTAATGTTCTCAAACTTGGACCAAAAGAGCTTTTCTAAACGGTTATTTGTAACGGATACGTTCGGAATTTAGGTCTACAACTTCAGTGGACTTTGATACAGCGACAGGTTCAATAAAATTAAAGGTTCACCGCTGAAAGTCCTACAGTGAAAACATTAAAACATCTTGGTAGGGAATTTTCACGCGCGTTTACGAGTTTCGGCGTAGAGGCGATAACACAATATATGTGCTTGCCGGCGTCAATCGTACTGCCTCATTAATTTGCGCCTAACACAAACCAACACACCCTTCAGCAGGTAGTGGCTGACGTGTTGCAACAAGCTGCCACTGTTCATTTCTCTTTTGACGAAAATAAGTAACTTTTATTATACCTGTATACGTACGAAAAAGCACATATTTCAAACCACAACACTAGTAAATTTAAAAATCCAGAATCCAGTTTAAATAATGATTTTTACAGAATATGAATTGGTTCACAGTGTAATTTACATAAAATTATTAAATTAGTTTTATTACTTTAGTTCGTAAGTTTGGCAAAACTGTTCATACACATGTTCGTTACTTCCAAATACTTTCGGCAAGCGTACATAGTAAAGAGTCCACAACAAATGAATTATATCAACTATAAAAGAAGTCATATGTAGTGTTTTTTGCAACTAAATGATCATAAAGTAAAACAATTAGTTACAGTGAAATTTAAATTAATCTAAGCTGGCGACAGATGTATGCAGTTAATGTGCATGGAAAAAAAATTTGTGGCAGATACAAAACACATTGTGGTATTCAGCCTGCCAAATTTATTTTGTGGTCACTACAAAAATATTTCGCTGCCATTGCTAAAACATCGTGGTCACAAAAAATATTTCCTGTTTGCTACAATATAATTTTGCAGGGAAGAATTCCCACTTTTTTTATTTTTTTTTTTTTTTTTTTTAGCTTTGACAGTTTTCCTCCCTCTATTCGTTGCTCTTAGCCACTGATATCGTCTCTTAAGAACTCGATGTTGGCAAGCATTGAGTCATTGTATACCTACATACAGAGCACGTGAATAAATAGTACTTGAAGTCTGTGAGCCACGAAGATCCACGGTGGAGCTACTTAAGCCCAGCTTCCAGAAGTGGATATGGAAGCTCCAGCCTGTTCTTCAACCTACGAACAGATTGCATGTCTCAATACAACTGAGGCTCGCACAAGTGTCGTATGATGTTGATCTGAAGAAGGGGTTCTGGAGCCCTCGAGGGTCGACATTTGCTCGGATGAAAACTCAGATGCATGGTATTTCGCAGTTACTCAGGAGATCGGCGTGCAAGCCACAGCCGTTGTGCTGAGCATATCACGGGCTGGACTCTGATTGGCGGTGGTTGTAACTCCTGCTTAGGATTACACTAACAGGGTGCTTGCTTGGGTCGTTGGAATGGTTCGTCTGGTAAGAGGATCCATCCAAGAAGCGGTTTCATAGAGGTTAGATAGATCTCGCCCTCAGCAAGTGGTCCTCCGTGGTAAATCCGTGGGTGGTTCAGTTGCTACATTAGTTGATTTTTACTATCAGCCACCACTACTGTTGGAACGAATCTCCTTTTCCCAGGGGTCTTCACCTACTCTCATCAGCTTTACTGAAGTTCAGCAGCTACAGTGAGCCCTGGCTGATAAAGAAAGACTGACTGGTGGACGTGACAAACCTACCAGAAGTGCCATCTGAATGTTACTGCTGGTATACCTTCGGGTTCAGGCACAGGAGGGCAGGTCCTGCCAAACAAGCCGGAAAATTTGCAGTTTCGAATCACTCGTCACAAGATCTGGAATAAATATGCCAACAAGATCGGCAGGATACTAAAAGAGTTTGATCGCTGGTATGCCTTGCACAATGACGAAAACTCCGATGACCCCATAAGGAAAGTCTCATGTAACGGCTCGAAAGGTTACTTAAGACAGATATGGCAAGGGTGTAGGATTTATAGGAACACAGGCAGAAAGCCTAGTAATATAAATTAAACCAAAAAAAATGTAAGACGAAGAAAGAAGCCAAGGTATGCAGTGTGCTACATTACTTTAGCAAGTAAGGTTGCAGCGAAGAAGGATTGAGGGAGCGCTGGCCTTCGGGCCATAATACCTCTAGTTTCGCATTAGAAGAATGAGAACTCGCAGTCAAATAAACTTGATTGGTTCAGGCCACAGAGGCAGTCGAGTAAGAGAGCGGTGTTCGCATAACCTAATTAGGACTTTGATAAGTAAAGGGAGCGTAAAGAATATTTTACTTACGTAAGCGAAGTCAAACTGGCATCACATTTGGTTTAATCCACCCGCCCGCCTCCCCCAGGTAATTCCTTCCACGGTTGATAGGAAAATGGAGGAGAATGACTCGGCGCGGAGTTGTTATAGGCCGTTCACGATAAACTGAACACTGCACGAAGTTTTCTTTCAGTCATTTTGCGGCCATCTTTACTAATTTCAATAATAAAATTTCCACGTAACTAAAACCAGTGTAAACGTTCCCACACACTCAAAAGTTAACATCTATTGGCCCAGTAAAACATATTTTTAAATAATTACAAATTCTGCTGAGTGCTCAGTTCATAGTGAACAGTCTATACATATATGAGGACTGTGTGCTAGAGTACCTACTTGTGTATCGCAACGTCATGTTGCGATGCCGCTGCTGTGAAGGGAGTTAGATGAAGTGTTTGGTGTTTGAGGGGGGAAGGTGATGCAGGAATTTTGCGGCGGGCTGTACAAAGCGACACAAGCACCGGCTCAACAAAGGGACGTGCCGATGTGCAGCAGCAGGGCGAGGGGAATGTTGAGGGGGTTTGTCGTCACAAGGGAGGGGGGGATGGGGACACAGAGCCCGTGGTAGGTCGCCAGCCAAAGATATGTTCTACTTTGTCATTCTGTGTCATGCGGAGGATTTCAACCCCCTCCCTTCTTCTACCACTGCCACCCCCTCAACAAACTCACACAGATTTTTTTCCTTGGTTTTTTTCCTGCCCGAGAGATTTTTTTTCAGGGTGTGGGAACACTGCCTGAGGGCAGAAGGGACATGTAATCCCTTGTGTCGCTGAGTGGCGAGGATTTCAGGGTGTTTCGTGGTACCCGGTTCTCTGCTTCCGTCCCACATGAACAGACAAACTGAGGGATTCCTCTTCTCTGCGAGCCAGCCTAGTTCTACCTCGCCCACACTTTATATTTTGACAGTCAGTTCTAATTTTTAAGTTAAAACGTATCGTTTTACAAATTGTCCCGAGCATGTTCTACGTCTTGCTGCAAAAACAAAACACCGTTGTCAACACTGCACAAACCAGAAGATGGCTATAGAGCAAACAACATAGTACAGTGAGTTACATCTATTTCACCTTTAACTTACACAGGTTTACTTCTTCTGCTGTGATTCATCACTAATTCTTTCCACAGGTTCTGCTGGGTCCATTATTACACACAGAGAAAAAGGTTTAGCGCAGACAACCATTTACAAGTTTGTATATGACGTAACAAGTGTGTAAAACTTTAACTAAATAATATTTAGTGGATCAAATACACGTTTGTTTCGCCGTATACAAACTTACATAATGTTTAACTGTACCAAAAACTTTTCTATGTACGCGCTTTACGAATAATTTTCAGGTAAATTATTTTTAATATCGCAACATTTAAAACTTAATTTAAGGTGCAGGTTTAGAGGTAAATCAATCATTTTACTATTAGATTTAAAAATTTTAGCCATCAGAACATTTTATACAGAGCACATTATTGTACGAATAGTAATTGTAACTAAATTTCTATGTCAAAACTCATGTTACGGTGTGAAATTCAGCTGAAAAATCCCTAACTGTTCATCCATATATTAAGCAACAACACGTGCGAGTAAATCTAATGGTAACGAGGATCATATAGTTAGTATATTTATAGGTAATATGATTTTTTCCGCACAAGTCCGCGCCGCGGACATGTAGGAATAAATACAGTTATAAAAACGCAGTATTTGCGAGATAGAAGACTTTATTATGTTTCAAAATCTAGTCTATACGACTTCGAATTTTTTCGCGATAAAGAAAGAAAAAATTCATTGTTGAATTTTCTGAAATTATTTTCAATAACTAATAATTATTATTTTCCTCAAAAAAGTCACATGGAAAATTTCAAACATTATTTCTGTGTTGACTACGTATGTGATGACAGGTTGTCTGGGTTGTCATCAATCACTAGCCACACTAAATACGTTATAGTCCTATTGACTCACATATTCCAACAATTTTATAAAACGTGTCTTGATTCCCATAAATATCTCCGTCATCCCAAACCACCTCTTTAAATGACCACGTCATTTTCAGTGATTTCGTCTCACTAATTATTTTGCATATGAACTCAGAACGGATATTTAATTTTACGTGGTATTTGGCATTATAAGTACAACTTTAGAAATGTATTAACGAAAAATCTACACATTTGTATTAAACTAGCATTTTTTCCACTCATTCATAAATTGAAGTATAAAATCAATAATTTTAACAATTGGTGTAATAATATATGGAGATAAATTAGAAACAATGCAAAATGTTTTATTTTGTAGTCAGTAGAATCAAATATTTGAAATAACAGACTTACTCACTTTATCAAAATATTGTTAAATGATGGTAATCGAAATTTTAGTATATAAATAGGTTTCAGGATGGTGGCAGCCGTGTCTAGTTTACATAGGCTACATTTTTTCTATGAGTCATTCCAGCACAAATTACTCATACTGCGCCATAAAATCCTGTATGTAAATGCCATGCAGAAAAACCTCATCGGTTTCTGTAAGCCTTACTTGTCCAACAATTCCCTGTCTGCCATTAACTACGTGCGACCTGCATTTAACAATGATTGCGAGAATAACATATTATTCAACAGAGCTATCTTTTATAGAAGGGAAAAACAATTAAGGCATTATAAAGGATATCGCTCAATAACGATTAATATTATTTGGCACATTGTAGAGAATTCAAAGACGAGTATAATTATATACCTAGTGGAATCATGGTTGCTGAGGCTGGGAAATCCAGTAAATTTACCCACAAATCGTGGTCTTTGAGTATCGGAATTTGTGGTGAATTAGCAACAATTCACAGTAGCTACGTCAACAAATGCGTCATGTGGGCTGAGCTTACAGTCCTTATAGCGGCAGCGGTAGTGTATCGATCTCATCCTACTAAGGCGATTCTGATTTGCTCGGGGTCACTCCCAGGATCTCACAAGTGGGACTCATGTGTGGTAATGTCGTAGTTAGACGTAATATCTTACTGAACTGCAGTATCTTCTGTCCTTTCATTCCTGTCCAGCTCCATAATCATCTCATTCACTCTTATTCGCAGTCGTTGATCTATCAACGCAGATTGCAATTCTTAAAGACACACATTTGTATAAATTATTGGGTACTTCCCAGCGTCTGCAACCCTATGTGTAATACATCATTTTACTCGTATTCGCATTCCCTATAACGCGACAAAGATCTTTCAACGTTATTCAGGGACAACCTCTATACATCTGCAATCAGGGCGGCGGTGGTCGACCTCTCGCCTACCACCTAGGCAATCCTGGTTTCATCCCCAATGGGTCTAGGCTGGGATTTTTTGCACGTGGGAAATGTGGCGGACGTCGTTGACCAACGGGTTTTCTACGGGGTCTCTTACTTGGCCTAACTTTCTCATTCCGTCGCTGCTCCACACCCAACTCACCGAACACATTCATCGGGCCGGAGGGGGGCATGCTGGTTCGCTAGTCGTGCAGGCAACTTCACCCCTGCCTTCTGTCATACACACTGGGGCCCTGCCAGAATGCGGGAACAAGTGATGGCACTTTTATATACATAGAGCACAACAAAAAAAATAAGGCATTAACATTTGCTTCCTTTTGGGTTTGAAAGAAAATGTACTCTGTATAATAAATGTTAGTAATTTCACTCATCAAGAGTAAGGGATTATTCTCCAATCTTGTGCGAAACCTGGTTTCCGAACATTTGCACAAATTTCCTAACGGTATTGTAATCGCCACAAAAATGTCTCGGAAATTTCACACTCACGTTATGCAAAAATGGCCATAGATTATGCAATGAAAAATTACATTACCAGTAGCGTAACATTCTTTAATATGTATGGAGACATTTCCCCTTGCATGTAGAGGTAATTAGCTTCCATTACGTGTAGAGTAGTAAATTGACCAATTTTTTTTTTGTGTAGGCTGGTTTCCTGTTCCCCTGCCCAATGTTAAGAGCGGAGGGTTAAAGTTTAGAGGCCAGACTCGCTCACGGGTCGAAGATACAAGTACGGAAAGAGAAAGTGTTAGGCAGAGTTGTGACAACCTCCAGGCAGGATGTTAGGGCACAGCTCCGGGTACTGACGTCACAGCTAGGGTACACGCCTCGACAGGCAATGCGGCTACACTAGAGTGGACCAGGGTCAGCCACAGAGGGACCAACACCACCCTCCCACACCGACACACTATGTCCCACCTCCTCACCCCACCCACGTCGCCGGAGCAGGCGGCGGGGATTTGCCACACTTGACGGCACTGAACGGATTACCGCACCAGCCCGCCCGTATAATAACATTACTGTCAAATATTAACACATCTTCCCGCCCCTCAACCCCCTCCCCTTCTCCCAGCACTCCAACACCTTGCTAACACCACGTACATCTGCCATTACCTCCTTCTCAAGCTGCGCACACGTCTCGCAATACAAGCTGTTCACTTTATAAGAAATATTACATTATTTTACAGACGTCGCCTCTCAACTGTAATATTATTAAACCCATGCAATATAAGCTGGAGTGTAGGGTACATCAAGGTTTTACATAGGAGTGTGTGTGTGTGTGTGTGTGTGTGTACTCAATATTTATTTGTTTTACCTTCTGCATAAAACGGCTATACGCATGTTACATAAAAATCAAGCGGTTTCAGATTGATGCTGTAACATCAGAACCAAACAGTCAAATACTTTTGCCATTGTTTGTAAATATGTATATATAATTTTTTTTTTTTTTTTGTAATTTATATCAGTTAAACTACGTAAGTACTATGTGTGTATGTACGTACACGAGAAACGAGCAGTTACAAAAATATGCTCTTTTATCACAACCAAATGATCAAGTGTTTTCGCCAGTGTTTGTGTGTGTTTGTGTTTATATATAATTGTACCTACTGTACAAATGTATGTGTACGTATGTTACGCTAGAAATAAGCAGTTACAAAGTGGTGACGTAATATCATAAGCAACTTATCACCAATCGCGTGTATTTGTATAATTGGAGCTACTGTCAGAACATGAGGAAACGTTATTTAAGTTGTTTCCTTCACTGCAACTAGTCATGAGTGGCCGACTGAACTTGGAACAATGTGTCCCGGGATTAGTGGAAACTCATTCGCATAGATTTAGTTGCAGGTAAATTCTTTATGGTGAATTAGTTTGCGACCACTTCACCGATATATGGAAACTTCTACTTTAAACGTTAAGAGCACCGCCTATCAGGAGAAAATCGAGCTCTGGAGGCTGAGATGTTAAGGAACGAAAAGGGCTATATTGACCCGGCGAATTTGTATATCCATCGCTACATCATGTTTTCCGAAATCTGCTCTAGGATAGTTATAAGATAGTTACTTTAGAGCCCGTGCTCAGCTCCTCCACCAGTTCTTGTCCTTGTATACAGTTTCATGTCACACTCTAGTAACACTTTCTATGACACAACAAAATATTTTGTTACTGGAAAAAAATATAATATGAGCCGCTACAGAATAACTTAGTCGCAAATTTAATTTTGCTTTTAAGGTTGTTGTAATGGCAACAAAAATTGCAATGATAATTTTATATATGTGATAGAAATTTTTATGGTGAAGTAAGTTGTATTTACAAAATAAGCTTTGTGTTAAAAAAAAATACTATTGCTACAAGAAATTTGATTGGTTTTTGTAAGAAAACTTAAAAAAAATTTAAATAAAATAATGTTAAAATAATTTATAAAACTGCAGTACGACCAAACAAAAGTTTTACATATTTTAATTTAATTTACGTCAAGAGTTGCTTACCGCAAGCTAAATATACTAAAAGAAAAGTCTATATTCGTTGTGAAGCTAAAGTTGTTGCTGTGCATCGTCCCTAGGGATTTCGCTTACTGACGAGACGTGAAGCCCAGTTATCTTAGTTAACTAATTGCACCTAAAAATTAGGCACTAAATTGGCACGCAGTGGTATCATAGGACACTCGTCTATTGGTGGAAAGTTTTAAATAAAGTCCAACAAATCTTCATTTTGTAGTTTCACACAAATGCCGCGAGAAGTTGTTTAGATATAACATATTGAATAAAGTCGTTTTAGCCATTTGAGGGGCTTATAGATATTATTTCTAATTAACATGAAGTTTTGAAAATACAATTCCGAAATAGTTAGAAGGGATTGTTCATTTCGTAAACTCACACATTAGAAATACGTTGAGAATTTTCTTAGAAATAAGTGTTCTGCTAACACGCTGCAACGCTGTTTGCAAGACAGGCAGGCGAGAGACTTGACTAAAAAAAGTCATAATTTTCCACCGATAAAACACTTTCGTTGCCACAACAAAATTCTGTTTAAATATCATCACCTGCAAAGTAACTTTAACCTTTCGGTAAACAAATTTTGCTTTAGAGAAAAGCAAATACGGAAAATAAATGTTCTGTGTCAAATTTTGTCTGAAAAAAAAAATAATAACTTTTTTTTTTAATGATTTAAGTTTCTGTACAGCAAATTTAACATATTTTTTTAACGCAAGTTGTGTTTTCAAAATACAACTATCTTTACCACAAAATCTCAAATAAATTTTCTAAGCGATAACATATATTTTAGTACCGTAACCGTAACTTTAAAACAAAAGTATTCTTTGCGGCAAAGTAGGCCCTAACTTTGCAGCGACTCACATTTAAACAATAATTTTGTTGCAACAACGGAAGTTATTACAGCGTATGCTTTCATGAAGTAGGGTTAGCTTCACAGACGATACTTGTGAGTATTGTTTCTTCTTACGAAACAATTCCAGCTCGCATAGTTTTCTCATGATGGTGTGTCAAAGCTTAATTTACATATTACTCTGCCATTAACATTGTGAAAACCAATTAACTTGCACTAAATTAAATAATTCACAGTGGAAAAATGTACAGTGGGCTACGTATCCTAACATTTATACACCGATAACTTACTAACGGAAATGTTCTTAAAAAATCCCAATTGTACAGGAAAAATTTGTAAATTCAAAAATTTTATTAAACTAGAAAAGTTATTTATTAATAGTTTTCTAATATTTGGTTACGTAGTCCATGGCACGTTATTTAACTGTGAATTATTTCGTTTAATTTAGTCATCTGTTTTTGACAAAATTGCCATGGTGGCGTGACATGCAAATTTAGAATTTGAGGCACCGTTATGAGAAAATTATTTAAGATAAAATTGTACCGTAAGCGGAAACTGTACTCACAAGTATCGTTTACAAAACTAATTATATTTCGTGTATATATATTATATACATGTATACATACATATATAAACATATATATTATACATATAATACATGTATATGTGCTTATGTCTATACATACATATTTAACATGTTGGAACACACTAAAGAGTGAAAGATAGTCACCATCTAGAATTTTAGTACTTCGAGTCATAACTTTTCTTCTGGTTTAATTGAAAACCGAACTACAGAATAGAGCACATACCGACACAATTTTAGACACCATAAATATACTTTTGTCATTACTGTTCTTGCAGATCGAATTGCGGTTTAACATATCTTATTATTTTATGATCTGCAATTCGTTCTGTAATAACAGTAACGGTAAATAATTATTTATGGTGCCTAAAATTACATCAATATGTATTATATTCTCTAGTTAGGTTAAATTACTATGAATTTAGCCACAAAAAAGTTGTGACACAAAATACAAAAATTCAAGGTTGAGAATATTACTCACTCTTAAGGCGGCTGCCTGGCTGACGATCAAACTGCATGCAGCATGTTCTGAATTACTTATTTTTATTTTCAGAGGCCAGTAAACGCCCGTCTACAATGCTTATGTACGAAAAGCTAACATAATTCAGACTACGTATAATTATATATTGATTTTGGCACAAACAATTGAAATTAAGTAACAAACATTAGCACACATGTGTTTATTAACATGCTGAACCCAATGGTAACACTTTCAGAACACAATGCATAATATTTGTACTCACTATGACCCAACACTTTTATGTATTCCATACTACCATCTAGTTTGATATACACCAATAACTCATCTCCAAGTTCAAACTTCACTTTCTTCCTCGAGTACACAACAGGAGCTTGCATACAATTTATTACTATCGTTGACGAACCAACATTACAATTAATAGCAAACGATTTCCAACACACGATGTTACGAGGATCAATATCACGTATATAATTCACAATACGAGAACTAGGTAGGCCACACTTTTTATAAAAACTTATTTGCAAAATCCAGAACCAAATCTTGAAAGTATTACTTTAAAACTGGTCAAAAAATTCCGTACTATAGAAGACGCTACATAAGTAAGAGATACTTTCCAAGGAAGGTGTTCAAGAATCTGCTAACACTTGACAAGGATGCAGTTACAGGTGAAGTTGATACTAAAGTGGTTGCTGCAGAAGAAATTTTTATGTTAATATCATTGTTGTATCGAATCATCACACTCTTGATATATTAATTTAAAGTCACCAAACTTTGCTATAGTCAGCTTTATCAGATGGTTATTTCTCAATATACATGTAACGGATTCGTTAGAAATTAAGATCTACAATTACAATGGACTTTGCTACAGTGACAGGATGAATCACATTACAGTGTCACACAGTAAAACCGATACGGCGGGAAAAGTGGGGGTGTTTTGCGGCTTTGGGCGTAGGGGCGATATTACCGTAGATGTGCCAGTCGGCTTCGCCCGTAGCGCCTCATCAATTTTCGTTTCTCACACACAACACACATCCTTCGATCAGTGTTGCATTAATCTGGGCATATATCCTGGTTGCAGCTGTTCGAAGAAATAAAATTCTTTATAGACATTTTGGGAGGACTCTGTAAAAGTATTTACAAGAGCGCGATACTTTGAAATACTTTGAAAAGGTTTTCATTTTCATGGATTAATATGTCGCGAAATTTGTAAATAACGAGTTAGAAAACTAACATATGACCTAAGCGGGCATTTAATTAATTTTCTGAGTATATTAACCTAGGACGTCATCTAAAACAATTTCCCAAATCACCCGGTTTAACGGACTCATTTTCGAAATTTTATGGGTATTTACGTTATATTAAAAGTTGTTGTTGCAACATATTCGCAAATCTATTCAAGCTATTTAAGGGTGGTTCGTAAGCAAGAAAATGTTACGGGAACAATTTGGGAAATATTTCTGACGGTGATTAACGACACATTCATTTAGATACTTTCTATCAGGTGAGAATTTAGCGTCTCAGAGAATTATCGAGCAATGAGGTCTCATATCTTTCTATTTTTACTTTGGTATTGATCCGAGGTATGTACGTCTACCTGGTATGACGTTCCTACTTGACAAAGTGAAAGACCTTGAGCTGGAACATATCCCACTCTTGACTTACGTTGATATATTAGATTATCTAATTTTAGCCTACTTTCCGAAGGAGAAAGTAGACTTGTTAGATCACCTTACTGTCTGTGTGTCTGTGTATGTATGTGCGTGCATATATGTGTCCGTACGTGTCCCCCTAAAAACCTTTGAACCAATGTACCGAATTTCTTCAAACATTGTACACATATAGTACTTGGTAACCTGACTTGATTTTTATATATTTAACTTACGTTCTGTTTATATTTTCAAAATGGCTGCCACTTTAACATTTTTCGATCAAGCTAGATATTTAAGGAACGGTACTTTAGAATTTCATCAAACTTGGTACTACATACAAAGTTGACTTGAATTTTGTGTATTTCTTGCATCCGGTTCATATTTTCAAAAATGGCGGCAATTTTTATATGTATTTCATAAAAGTCTGTCACAAAGGGATATCTTAGAAATAATTTTCAGAATTTCACCAAATTTGGTACACACATACTACATACAAAGCTGACTTGAATGTTGTATATTTCGTTCATCCTATTTTATTATTTCAAAATGGCGCGTTTTTATATTTTTAACGTAGTACGATTTATCTAATGAAATATATTCAGGAATTTCATCAATCTTGGTACACATCCTACGTATAAAACTGACTTGACTTTTGCCTATCCCGTTCATTCTTTTGCAGTATTTTGATAACTATTGGCACTTATTGTATTTATGAAAGAAATGCATGCCAAAAATCTTTTTCCTGTATTTAATTAAACTAGTTACTCGTATATTACGTATAAACTGATTTATATATAGTGTATTTCTCTATCGTAAGTCTAAATAAATACTGTAATTTAACATTCGCAGATTACGTAAAAGATTTTAAATTTCATGGTTAATTTGCAACCACTTTGAGGAAAGGAGGCTTAACAGTTATGCTGGTAACTTCTTGTTTTAGATTCTGTACTCTGGTATGTATGACATAAACACTAACTATTCGTGTTTATTTTACAGATTAATTGTACTTCAAGTTTTGCCTCTATTTTACTGTAGTAATTTTTGTATGTAGCAAATAATTTACCGCAAGCTCGTGAAGGGTGCATGTTTGTATCTGTGTAGATAAATCTGTTTGGTATTTTAGTTAGTGTGTTTCCAACCCTTTGAGTAAGGAAAAAGGGGCGAGGGGCAGAAAGGCAGTAGGAAGATTCTCACGAGAGAAACGCCGGCGTGTGCAAGGAGGATAGAGGTCACGGTTCACTGGATGCTGACAACATGTTGGGCTTCTGTTTGTATTGCAATAGGAACAGTTACTTTGAAGTAGCAGCGACTGTGGAATACCGTCGTATTGAATGAGTGACGCCAGCTCACTTCATATTGTTTGTATACCACTAGCGTAGTTCTCGCGTGGCGACAAACTGGAAGAAGGTTTATGGCTCGTGCGAGCGTGTATTTATAATATGACCTACGGTTAGCCTCCATGCTGAATACAACATGTCCGTTGTGGTAATTACTCACGTGACTGGTATTGTTGTTACAAAGGGAAGTGATTTGTCAGACATGCATCTACACTAGCGAAAGTTTCTGAACCGAAGGAAACCCAGAGTTATAAAACGGGTCAAATAACGAGAAAATAAGTAACTAAAAAGCGAAGAAGCAAGTCAAGGAAGCCAGTCAACAAACATTCAAGTAATAACCGAAGTAGGAATGTAATTAGACGTATTTTGGCGGTTGAATTGGTAGTACTTTTAAGATCCAGAGCATTTTCGCGACTCCGGTGGCAGTGGTGTTTGCAAACTCACCGCAAATACTTTGCTGTCGTTTACAGTTTATTGCAACCTGAGTAGCGAGGTAGCTTAGAAGGTTCTTTTACAGGAAAAGACTGTATTTGGGTAATTTCCGTTTGTGTTTAATGCACAGGCAGACCTAGATTTGTCATTTATAGCGTAAACGTAAAATACTTCACGTTGTAGCGCGCTATTTTCAGAATAGCATATGAAAAAACGTAAATACAAATTTGGAATTTCCGCCCGACTCAGGCAATTTCGGTAACAAGTAATAATTTTCGCGCTTGCTTGTAAACGCAAATGTTTCACTGCAAACAATTGTAACCAGCCTATTACCGATACAATCTCGAAAACGCGTCTATTGCTATGTGATGGAATTAAAGAAAATCTAAAACGGTTAGTAAAAACAACCAGCGCATGAAAATGGTGACAGTGTTTGACAAAGACAACGAGGACAGTCAACCAAGCGAAAACCACACAGCGAATATAACACAAACAGTAAGTAGACTCCTTCAACGACGATCGCTACTATTATCAGTGAGTTATATTCTTTGTGTTTCCTTGTCTACAACCATTTCTGTCGCTGTGTTCATTTGTCTATTCCTCTTTGTCTCAGTCCTTCACGGCCGCCTTTTCCATGCCTCTTGTGTGGTCTTTGGATGTTTTGACTTTTCTTTTTCGTTTTCTTTGTGTTTCCATTACATACTAAATTATATTCCTATTTCATATTTACTTGGATATTTGTTGACTTAACCCATTTCTGACTTATTTTGTTTTGTTTGTTCTTCGTTCTTTCGTTGTTCATTTTCTCGTGCTTCGTTCTATTACGTGGCTGTTGATTTTCTGCGACACAACAACATTCGCTAGCAATGACGCATATTCAACAAAACACTTTAGTTCTTTAGGCACCCCCGTTGCGAAAATCATTTTAATATCACATGGTATTGGTTTCAAATACCCAAAGAACTATTTTATCAAGGCTGGTTTAATAACTCACGTAAACGTCGTTAACATGGCTGGATTGTAGTTGTGGACGATTGAGGTGATTATTATTACAAGGAAATGAGAAATTTCACGATTTCAATGACTTGCATGTTAAGATTCCATTCCTCTATCTGTGCTCAAGTCCTGTATATTCGTTCATTTACTGCTGTTCCAGTGAGTAGCAGATAATTGGGTAGTGTTACGTATTGATTATAACAATGAAATGCGCCAATTTTTAGTTAAAAGTAAAACATACTTTAATTTTCCCGATCCTAAAGAGTCGTACAAAACGATCTAAGTCCTACAGAGTCAATATTTATAGCTACATGACATAAGACTTAAATACTTTTTGTATATAAGTCTGTTTAAGGCTGAAAATACTGTATATCTAATTAAAGAATTGTGCAGTCTATTCATGCAAAACACCGTTCAATTGGCAAATGGTCGAGGCTTTAGCATTCACACGACAATGGATTTTAAGATGCTGGTCGTATAAATCGTGAAGTATTCCTTACCTGAACTATTACTGAGCCACATTTTACGGCGGAACAGCGACCTTGTGTTGAAGACGCGACAATCCCGCCGAAATCACTTAGGTGCCTAATATTGTAGAAGGATAATAGAGGAAAGTCATTAGAAAAACAGGAGACGTGTAATTTAATTCCAGTTCACGCCGATACGAGCACTGTTCCTTCAACAATAGCACATCGCTATATGCGTGGTTTTAGTTTTATATTTTTTATTTATAAATTGAAATGTAATCATGATTTTAGAATAATGTTATACTCTTTTAGTTATTATTTTGATAAGTAAACATTTCAATTTATAATAACACAGTATAATACTATTATCCTTAGAGAAATTCAGTCCGTAAACGTATAACTACAATAAAAATAGAGACGTAATAATATGAATTTTGCTAGTGATTCCAGTTCACGCCGTTGATACAATGTCTCGCAATTTAACAATGCTAAAAAACGGTACTTTCCCATATTGTCATTTTACGATATTTGCAAACACGACATCAGCGACACAACCACTGCTTCACTAAAAACTAAAGATGTCCGCCAATCAGTGCCGAGGTTTCTGTGGCGTTAGCGCGCCAAAAATGTGGACAGGAATTCCGAATACAAATTATATCGATTTCATTCAGTCGGAATTTAATTTGGCACCTAAATGTTGGTGCAACTGGTGAATTGGAAGTAAACTGCGTTTATTTATTTTAAAAGACAGTTTTTGTTGGTTAACATACGCAAATCACAACCCTTTCAAATAAACATGTAATTGCGCATTTATTTCAAAATTTCGGAACGGCAGGGGTGTTTAAAATATATTACTATTAAAGGGAAAATAAATAAATTCTGTAAACCTCTGTGGCTGCCGTACTAGAAGTTAGTATCTAGTGGCAATGCGCTATTTACATGCGGTATTTTTTAAGTTTTTGTCGCGCGGCAGCCAAACTAGTGTTCGCAATAAAGATAGTTTAGTGTCACCCGTAGTGTTACATCAGCCGTGCCTATGTGATTCCACCATCATGCACTGCGACATTCGACACCGCAAGTCCTGGCTTGCTGTACGGGCCTGTACCAGCTGAGCCCAGCTGCTCTAGGGCGACCATATTGTGTGAGGTCAACGTAACTGCAGGTGCTCTGTGGTCAAGAAATTGTTCTTCACTTTGCTACCCCGATTGAATACACGCATTAAACAATTCAGATATAGGATGTAAAGCAGCTTTAAAATGTGTTTTTTGTTGGGTTTCTTTGTGTTTTATTCTTGCCATAGCAAACAGTAATTTAAAAATGTAAGCTGAACTTGGACTATATTTGCTGCAAAGTATCTGCTCCCAAATGTCTTAAACCCTAGGTTTCCATGTTTCACTTCTTGTTTAGTGACACATACAAATCGCCAATGGTAGGAAGATAGTTGTGTTTCAACAAGAGAGAGACAAATAACATTGGCAGTTAGAAAGTCCCGCAAGACAGAGGAACAAGTGTTCGTAAGTGATATACATATATGTGTGTATGTGTATATACATACACACACATCTTTACAAACGTGAGCTATCTCATAATGTGTTGAATTACCGCGGTGACGATAGCAAAAGTAAATGAATATTTGTACTGCCAGTGAATTAACTAAGACCTTCAAATTAATTAATGAAGCCATATTATATTTTTAATGGTTTTATATCTGATTTGCATTCTTTATTTATTTTTGTGGGATCTACGTCTCGTTCACAGCGAGATCATTAGAGAGTACTACGCAAATTTAAACACGGCTATGAATTAACAACAAAACTGACAATTGTCAGTATTATGGAATCATCCCAGAACTCATACGTAGGCATTTCGGAAAACAATGGAAAACGGAAATGTGAATGGACGGAGCCGGGAATCAAACCCGGTTTCTGAAGATTACGATCACCCGAATATTTATTTTCATGATTTTTTGTGCATTCTATAATGTAATTAAATGAATTATATCTTAAATGAATTTTTTGGGGAGGGGGCGGATGGACATGTGATTAATTCTAGTTAAACAACGGTCATCAGTGTAATGTTTTATTGCTTAGCAGATTATACGCCGAATGTGCAGCCAATGGTAAATGTATATCTAAAAAAAACTACTATCCTAGAAATACCAAACGGTTCAGGATATTTGCTTACGGGCTAGTGTATCGTATTAACTGTGAAGTATTTCAACAAGAATATAAACACAAGATCATTCATATGTACCGTAATAGGTTGAATTGATAATTTTATGTTTTGGTTATACGCATTTTTAGCTGCATAACAGGCGTTTTTAAGTGTGTCAATCAATAAAAGCATGAACGATTTTCGGCAGGGAAAATATTCCATTGCTAAATATTTCTGAGTAACGACTATGTCCCTCACATAGGAACTGGAACGGTCCATGTTATAGTAAATGAACAGATCAATACCTGTTCGGTTTATAACATTTTGAATGAATACTCCTTTTTTCATGATTCGTGATAAAGCAAAGGAAACAATTTACAATTGTAATTAATGATATCAATGATTCCTAGATGTAATGTACTATTTCCTGTACAACATAACACGAAGTGTGGTAACATTACTATGCCAAAATACTGTCTGAACCAATTTAGAAATATAGTGTTAACTGAAAAAAACTGAAACTGGAAAATTTTTTTAAAGAAAATACACATTCTTGCTAAGTTTTCTTAGCATACACTGAGTGAAAATATTTTGAAAAATATAATGAAAATAGTTTATCTAACAGCAGAAGATGGTGAAATACTATTACAATATTTGTAAGGAGCAGAAAACTTATCGCGTGTAAAGAGGAAAGCAGCGCACAGAGAGTAATACGCGTGGAAAGGAGAAGCTAATAAAGAACACAAGCAAATTATTCTCACATTGAACGAGAGAACAAATAAGAGCAGGGCGTATAATAGACGGTAGTAAAACAACGACAAAGTTTCCAAGTTCAAGCAGCTACCTGAAAGTATCAAGACTTCATAAGGCAGCGTAATAACAATGAAGGTGAGCGCTTCTTGAAAGTGAAGTGTGAGCTCTTCGTTTACAAGGTAAACACGCAAATATGAGTGAATGTCTACCAGAGGCGTAAAATCATCTTAAATATACTGAGAAAATACGTACACCACAGGAAATAATGCATTCATCGTAAAAAGTAATCAAATAATCGAGTATAATTTTATGTTATGTGTGGCTATATGTATCATACAGCTTTTATTTGACACTTTAATACGTACAGATTTACGTATGTATTCTGTATTTTATTAAGTGCTTCCTTCACTTTCTAACGAAAATTTTTTTTTTTAACATTTTGTTCTATGTCAGTTTTATGTAAAATTAAAATGAAATATAAATATAATTAATGTGTGGCAAACAGCCTACGGATAGGCATTCGGTTGGATAGCATTTGTTTTCCGATGATATAGCTTCATAAGAATGAGTGAATATTAATCATTTCCTTTTCATATTGTTAATCAGTAACACTTCAATGCTGCGAGAAATAAAAAGAAAGTCCTCAAATAATCCGCAGGAAAGCAAATACGTGAAGTTGACTAAGTAAAAATAACCGTCACGTTAAACGGACTGACAGGAAACATTATACACTAAAGGCTACTCCAGAATTTTACATTTCTAATTCAACATTAGTAATAAAATATTTCGTGAAAATTTCAATGTTAAGGCCTCGTTACGGAGTTTTGCACTGATTTCGAAAATATTTTTTTATTGTTACCTAATACTCATATCAAAATTTCGCTGCACAGTTTTGAAACTTATATGTTATAATTTGTAGCAGAATTTTTTGCAGAATTATACTGAGCGGTTTCTTAGATTTCATTATCCAAAGTACCACGTTTTTCGTCGTGAAAATAAGCAAAAATGAAGGAAATTATTTTTTTTGCTTGCGAATTGTACATTATTTTAAAAAAATGCGCCCACGTATTGTGCATCGTGTGACTGCATATTGACTAAATTTTTTTCAAAACTTCTGGTTAAAGAATATTTGAGTTATTGACACCAGTCTGAAAAAAAAAAAACTTGGGATACATTCGACGATAAAAAAAAACCCTCAAACTCTTCAGTCTGAAGGAATTGTAATTAGTGCTAAATACCAAGAGGTTGAGCGCTGACCAAAATCTCTTCAATCTCTCTTAAGATATTGTTGGTTAAGTGGAAATATTTGACATTACATATGCATATTTTTATTTGATTTAAGTTGTCTTAGGCTCGTTTAGTTAATTAAACATCTGTTTAATTTAGTTTGCGGTTTTTTTAGGTTTTGTCGTATAATTCTTACATTAGTTTAAGATTTGTTTAAATTACTAAAAGTAAGGTCACATACACAAATGTAAAATATTATCGACAAAATTGTGCCAAAAATTTTACAGTGCATCCTAAGCTAACCTGAGAGTTACGGGTTAAAGAGGTTTAAGAGTTTTTCTATTACCTCGTTCAATATCTCAAATACCCATATTCAGTTGATACAAACAATCAAATAAAAAATAATATAATTTTTACTGCGAATTATGATATTTAAGAGTGGGCTCGAATGTACATTATTTCGTTAACAATATTAAAACAAATCTGCAAATGTAACATATCACAAAATCACATTAGTCTATTTTGAGAAAAAGACATTCTAAATGATTTTAGTGTGAAAACTTTATTTCCGAATAAACGCGAAAAAAACACCCTTGCAGACATTTGAACGGTCCGATTTGAAGACGCTCATAAAAAATATTAGGGAAATTATTGTACCTTTAGTCATACAGCAATACATAGTCACTTGCACATTGAATAATTTTGAGTGGGAACACCAATTTCATATAATTTGGCACGTATAGCTTATTTACATTTTGTAATCTGCAACTATAAATTAATATCTAAACTATTATTATGTAGAATTTCTTGATTTGATATTAAGTTATTTTAACACGTAGTTGTAAATCACTATGTTATTTTTAATAAAATTAAGAAGTTTTAGTTAAGTATTTAATTTAATTAGTTCTCTAACCCGAACGAACCTGCTTGTGCCCAGGATAATAACTTGTAAGATTATGTTGGTGCAAAGATTATTATCGCTAGCGTTGTAAAACCATTTAACGTTAATGTTTAATAGTAACAAGTGTTTTTGTTGAAGCATTGTGTATTACCCGTTGTTAGTTTCACTAGTTTTAAAAAAAACTATTAGTACTTTGACCTTGTCTCGTAAATACCATTAAATCGTAGCTATAATGTGACGTAATGTGGTTGAAAACTACCACAAACTGTCTGTTGAAATTAGTCCTAAGCATCGTGGACACGTTAACGAATTATCGGGCTGCTATATCGTGGAGAATCTGAAGCAGTAATAATGAAAATTACAGTACTCGATTGCCTGCCGACAGATAACTCTTGCCGTTATTATGTTCCGGTTGCATTGTAACGGCAAAACATGATGAAGCTGGGCTGTTCTCGAGACAAATTGCACCAGTGGCTTTCTAAAGTGAACTCGCTCATAACAATTTCTCTTGAAATGCCATTTCACAAATGATTTGTTACAGTTTTCAGTGATTTCTCTATTACTATTAAAGGGCCTCGCTGGTTGAAAATAATTGTGTGACATGTCTTTTCTCTCAAATATCTTACGTTGTGCAACAAAATGTGCTGACAATGCTCACGTTTTAAATTAAGTAGATTGCTTTTACAAAGACAATTCTCAGAAACAAAGTGGCCTTGTAAAAAAATGTAGATGAACAAAATAACTTTATAAAAGTTTATTTTCCGAGAACTTTATTTATAAAAAAAGCGCAATAACCAAACAAAAAGACTGGATAGTAAATCAAGAGAACCATCATATACTTTCTCATGTAACATTTTTTGGTACGTAGTAAGAAAAATTGCTCAAAGCAATCTTGTTTCACAAATGGAAGTTATTCAAAGTCGTATGCGTTTGGGTGTCTTCCCTTCAGCTACTGGCGTTCAGTACAGCAGTAATGTAGTTCCCGTTGACTTAGTCACGCAGTAAAATATCTTACATATTCACTTTTACAATTACTATAGAAAGAGGGTTGTGAGTATCTCGGCAATATAAATATAGTTTACCGTTAAATTACATTTCATTTTTATTAATTTTTTTTTGCGGGAATTATACAGTTTAAACGCTTATAATCAGCAAGTTTTACTAATTCGCACACTCCTGTACATTTTGGTGTTTAAATTGTGCCATGCAAAACAAATAAAGTAAGTTTTAATAAATTATAAAATGTTTCTGTGTATGACCTCATGAACATACGTAAACGTTGCAAGAAACCGTTACATCTATAAATTAGAATTATAATTTGTAATGTTCCTAATCAACGACGTATTTCAACAAAAATGTTGCCACAAAGAGATAGTTTTTAATGGTTGTATATTAAAGATTTTTGTACGAAGGGAGTAAAGTGTAAGTTTCTATTAGCATATAAATTAGGTTACTTCTCTTTATAGATTATTTATAATAAAATATTTGCAGGAATGTTAAATACTTCGGAAAATCTACATTTATTGAGGACTATAACTACCTGCTAACCAGTTACAGTCTATCCTACTAAATTGTGCAATTTTCCGACAGTTCTAATTGCGTAGTATTTGTTTCCTGATGTATATTTCCATTTAGTCTGTAAGCGTTTTCTATGCTGTCAACATTTTTTCACCTTCAATCACCTCTTTAGCATATTAGCGGATATTTGCAATAACATAACATATTGGTTTTTGTTTTAAAGATGGCATTTGCCAACTGTCAAATAAGTGCAGTCTTTCGTGCGATGGATTATGATATACGCAATAGATGCAAAGTAAAATTTACGCCAAAAATATTTCGTAAAGTAGGGTATTTTTTAAATCAAGCCATTTTAAAATAATTTTGTTAAACATTAATTTCCGCTCTAACCTCCGTAGCTGCACGCCAGTAACCCAGATCTCAATAAACGTCACTCGTGTTGTGAGTGAACGATTTTTGGTCAGCTCTTAACATCGAGGTCTTTAGAGCTCGCGAGGGGAGACATGAGGTGAGTATGGAGTAGTACCGGAATGTAAGGGCGGGGAAACGGGAGATCCCCAAGAAAACCCGCCGACCAACGGCATCGTCCGGCACGATTCCCACTTGCAAAAATCCGGGGACCGACCTCACCGCCGATCGAACCCGGATCGCCTTTGTGAAAGGCGTATGGTCTGACCATTTATTTTTTTTTATTGTTTAAATGTTTGGTGCAGCGGCGATGCGGAAGCTTCCGCATCATCACTGCTCCAAACATTCCTCCCTTTAATGTGACCTAGTTTGAGTGACCCCAGTACTTTTCGTGAGACCATTTGTATAGTGACAATATTTGAGACCCAAATGGACAAACCCAAATTTACACCCAGCCAGACCTGGGAATTGAACCCAGAACCCCCCGCACCAAAGCCGGCTGCTCAACCAACTGAGCCACGGGGGTCGGCGCCATTCGGCCACCGCGGCGCCCTGTCACTCGTGTTGTGAATACGTTTTATGCGCTTCATTTCTGTGCAAGTAAATAATCTTACGAACGAAAACGTTTACTATACTTTGCGGTCAACCTCAGACCTGTACATCTCGATCCTAAAACTTACGCAATGGAGTAAAAATATTTAAATAAGTAATGATTATTTATGAATTTTTCGCCGTATTTATATCGACAGGTAGTTTCGATTTTTATATTTTGTGAGTATTTTTCTGTCTATTCAAGTTCAAACTACAAAACCTTATGCTTCAGTTCGTAAAGCTTTAGTTGTGTAATCATTAAAATATTGCGTCTTAATCTTTCCGTGTTCACCTAATACTATATTTTATTTTCTTCTGTGAAGCGTTTATTTGTTGATGTTTACTGCATCTAAATCAAATTGAATTACTGATTTCATTACTGTAGTTTTTAAGAAAGTAAATTTGTTCGGATGAATAATATTTTAATGTCTAGTCTATTCCGTTACCACACGGTTGATATTTAATTGGAGAATTGCTTTTTGACAGTAGACGTCACTTTAGATATTAAAACCACCAGGATTTTCGGAGAAATGATGATTTCAGACAAGTAAGAATAATGGGTTTGTGGACGTATGACAGTGATTAGGTTTTGTTTGCAGTAAAAGTATTTGTAATAGAATTTACGCCAACAAACGTATTGAAACCACAGGACTCCTGAACTTATGACAAAGTTCTGAAGATGAACCTACCAGTCAAAGAGAATCCCAGAAGAATGCGGTCTTTGGCAACGACGAAATGCTCACAATTAATTAACCTCACATGTAGTTGCAGAGTGACTGGTTTTGATTCCAGACTTTGACATAAAATTAACTGAGCTGTGGTTTCCATTTTTTTTTTTGCGTGACTTTCACAAAAACACTGATTTTTTATTACCAGCAATGCGTAAGCAGTGGTGTTCGATCCAAAACACAAACACACCTACAAACTTCCATTCCAAGAAATCTTCAAATATATATATACATATATAGCTATAGTTAAAAGTTTATGTATAAACAAAATACAAATATGTATATAACAATTCGATTAATATATTTACTGACTGCATTAGTAAACTGATATAAATATAGGTACTATGGTTGCGATATTATCTCTGAAATTTGTAGGGCAGTAATTACAACTTTTTATCTGCCAGTCCTAAATATGTTTTGAAGTTTCAAGGTGGTAAAATGTGTGTCTGTCTATTTGGAATGAGGGATTAGTGATTATGATTAAAGCAAATATGATCAGTAAACAAAAAGGAGTCTGACATCATTGCCTCTGAATGGAAGGTTTCTAATAATAAACGTGTAGAATTTTAAAACCGGTGGCTGATCATATACAAACGACACTACAAATGCTTGAAACTGTAACACGCATATGGTTACGTCAACAAGGAACACAATGACTCGCAGAGAGAAAGACATGCAACTAGGAACAACACCGGTATTTTCATAAATTAGCCAGGCAGTCTTCGTGCAATGAACTGTTCTCCGTTGATATCAGTCGATTATGAGCGCGCAACCACGGTACAGTGAGTCGTAAATAGAAAATTACCATGAAACACGATATAAGTTGATAATAAAATACTGCAGATCCCATAATTGCCACTAAAACCAACAATTCCTTAGGAATTCGCGTTTTGCCCAAACAAAATGTATAATGAATTGTGTTGTCAATTGAACAATGGTATAAGCATGAGCGCATAGCTGTCACAGTTTAGTGTTTGATACAGTTCGTAGATGAGCGCTGTTGCGTTACATAAACTAAGGTGTTTTTCCAGTTCACTTTACATAGTGTGCCCTCAGTTAAGGCTTATGCTTATTGGCCACCGAGGGAAAATTATAACTAGAGATAATGGTTTATCGCGGGAAAACTTGACTGTTTGTTGGGTTTTAACATACGTTCAGCTTATGAGAATATTTACTGGCTTTCCCTTGTACGTAGAACTGTTGCCCTATTCGACTAATCCAATAAGAATCCCGCTATTGTAATATGTGATGCTTATTATTAGTCTGCAGATAGCTACGTTGTGTTAGATGTATATCACCCAACCACACATGACAAAAGAAACTACAGTGTTTTCAAGGGTATGTTAGCACAAACATTTTCGCGATATATAGATCCAGTGATTTTTGGTGAAAAGAATTCTGCAACTATTTGTTTCAATGTCTTATGTACACATCTGTTCCTCTGCTTCATGGTGAGTGATTGGAAGTTTTAAAATTTCGCCATCTCGGGGTCCTACCAGTAAATCACGGACGTGTGGTGTCGCGGTAACATTGTTCTGGTTGGTGCAGTCAAATGAGCCACGCCTCTGCCCTATTGTATTCTGACAATAACCACGGACCAGAGTTGCTGGTGTGCACGTAAGGCACTGAAACAAGTTGTAACAAAACTGTTTTCACCAAAAATTACTAGATATAGCTATATATAGGCCGTTCACGATAAAGTAAGCACTGCGTTAACTTTTCTTTCGGCCGTTTTGAAGTTGTCTAAATTATTTTTACTATGAAAACTTCCATTTAATAAACAACCTGTGTAAACGTTTCAACACACTCGAAAGTTAACATATATTGGCCCAACGAAATGTACTTTTAATGAATTAAAAGTTCTGCTAAATGCTCAGTTTATACTTAATAGCCAATACCAGTGTTCATGAGCTGTAACTCAGCGTAACAGCAGACAAGGATCAAACAAACTGGGTTTGAGTAAGTATAGTATAGTGAATTCTAACATGTGAGTCAACGTACTTGCGAAATTTTCCTTTCCTTCATTAAAACTGGCTGTTATGCTTTCACGGTTTTAACAACAATCACACAAATCTCTACGAAATACACGCCAACGTTAGTTTGTCAGTTAACATATTTACATGCTGTGAACACGTACATGTTTATGTTGCCGTAAATTCGAACATGCATTATTTATACATTTTCTTTTCAATGTTCACTAAATACTTTTCAGATTTAGACTAATTGTTCGAAACATTCATTGTCATTTAGTGTTATATAAATTAGCATTGTAAATAACATAGTGAATTTTTTTTTTCAATTATATAAAGATGGGGTCTCTTAAGGTTTAGCGAGTATTTTGTAAACACATTCCTACTCCAACGACTATAATAAATTTCGTACTTCAGATTAAATGTGTGCTACTATTTATCAGTCGGTGTAACTAGCTATTTGCTCCCAACTCCCCTATTAAAACAGTTGTCTTGCAGTTACATAGAAAACCAAGTCAACAGAAAACGAAAACCTCATGTGCTATTACTTATGGATATCCTTTATTACTTCGCCTTAAACTAAAAATAGCCTGTTCTGTAATCTCCACGCCCATCTTTGCAGGACGTAATCATAATTTCAGAAACGGAAGAGAAAACCTTGAATAAATTTCTTCAGACATGCTCATTTGAGTTCGATTCAAAATATAAAAAAAATTACGAACAAACAACATAGTTTTTTTTTATTTCAGGTATCTATATTTCAGACGCTAAAATAAGGAGCTGTCAAGTAAGGTTAAAATTAAAAATAACATATTCAAAAAGCCTTCTACGAAATTGGTTTTTATTTTACATCTCTACCAACCTGATTGTAAAACATATAATTTCGAAATAAATATAAATATATCGGTGATATTTATGTACAATTACATTCAACTGGCTTGTAGGTTTGTGACAGACAGACACACGCGGTAGGCGTAGAGGAAGATTCAGAGAAGAGAGGTTGGTCAGTAATACTCACATTTGTAAGCTATTAATTTCATGACGTATTTAAAAAAATTAATTAAATACTGTCGTAAATTATATTATTTTGATAGCATTACAAATCTTTCTCTCTCTATGTGCTGATTGGTCCAGAAACAACTAATAATAAACAAACCACGCGAATCCTGGGCTGAATTGTAGACGAAAATATTTGTGACAGATTGCTGTACTATGATATTTTATATGCATAATGTGGCAACGTAGCACTGTAGTCAGTCCCCTCTTCCGCTCCACAGATATCTTACTTATTTAACTGCTACCTTCTTGACCCATGTATTATAGATGCAGGTTTAAATCCCCAGCAGTTCAAACATGAGTCTATGTTTACTTGACGTAACATATATACCTGGACAAGAAGCGCATTAAGGGACTTTCTCCGTGCAGTGTTGCCACATCGTGCACGTAAAAATGTCGTCGTAAAACATTTTGCCACTAACATTTCCGTCTGCAATTTGGCCCAAGATTTGTCGTTCTGCTTATTATGCCGTTTTTTCTAGATATCCTGTATCCTTATGAAGTGTAGGCCATGACGGACTGTATTTTACATTCTCATATTATACAAAAAGGTAAATAGAAAATATTTTTCAACTTATACGTGAAGTAAACTACTGCGGGAGTATTGCGACTCTCAAAATCAACAAAACAAAACGTCTTCCCTTTAAATATGAAATAAAACATAACTTGATAATATGAAACGACACTTTGAATAGCGTTAAAGCAATGGAAGCGAAAGTAATTCCTGACAATTTTTACAGAAATAAGATTTTACAGTTGAATTTCTGGGCGTCATATCTCCAACCAAATTCTCTTCGCGGACAAATTACATGTAGCTACACACTCACATACGTATACAAATTTTCGTCTTACTTATTAATAAGCTAATAACCTATTACCTAGCAAAATTGACAATTACTATACAAATTTATACCTTTCAGAGTTTAACACATCAGACAAACGTACACAAATTCTACTTTCGAACTGTAGATTCAGGCTTTTAAACACTCACACAATGTTATTTAACCTGTAAACTTTACCAAACACACGTGGTTATCTGTATATATGTAACACAATTTTAAATCCATCAACTTCGTTTACCATATGTACGTTTAAAATAATATTAAAAATAATAAGTCTACTTGTATCCAGTAGATGCCGGTGAAGTTAGATAATATGTGTTCACACATTGTCTCGAAAAATCATTTATGAAAGAAAATTTTTAATTTAAAACAGTTACAAATTGTTCCAACACACTAAATTTCATGTCGTTTTACTAAACATTTGATGATACAAAACGTGGGTTAAAATGTCATTACTAGCACTGAAAGTTGCTTCATTTCCCTTCATTTAATTTCCAGACAAATTTCAATATGTCTCTTTAGTAAGCATTAAGTACGTATAATTTTCTACCTAGTTTAAATTTAATTGGAAAGTTATCATCAGTTAAATGATAAGTGATATTTTCTTTATTCGTAACGTCCGACGTTAAATATATTATTTTCTAGTAAGGTTATTGCGTAATATTTCACATCTTGGATTCAATAAGTAAAAACACTGTTAGAGCGAATATACATTATTTACATGCATTCTGTACTACTAACATTAGTTGTACATTCAAAACCACATCATCTCCTCCATATTTTGCTCAAGACAAGTGTCACATTTTTGCTCAAAATGTTCGCTTGACCTGGTATTAGATAAAGCGTAGCTGCTGGTATCTAGCGAGGTGTTTTATAGTTGCAGGGATGTAACACTATCTGCTCCAGCAGGTGCTGCCACCACGAGGTGAAAGAAGTAACCGGTGCTGCGATCAACAGGTACGAGCACAGTCAGATCTGT